>JAWNON010000052.1:0-12849 GCA_035045945.1 Drosophila anceps
CGTTCCCAACATTGTAAGAATACTCTTTCCATATTGGGGTCGCTGGGTGCTCACAGTTAACTTTTCCCCCCTCCAAAGACTGACCGTCCCTGGTCACGCTATAAGCCTTCTGCACCTGCTCGATCATTTGTCCAAAACGTCGGGAAGCTCGCCTTTTCTTGACGTACTGATAGAGGGCAATGCTCCCGCAAATTATTGAGCAGGTTATGACGCCCATGCCAAACACCAACATGGATCTAGTGCCGGACGTAGCATCGTCTCCTATCTCTCTGATGTAGCTTAGATTTTCCTCATTTAGACGGTGGAGGTATGGAAGGCTTAGTATGTCACTATGACCTGTGATATTCAATAAGGGTGACGCTGCAACTCCCGGGAATCTTTCTTGGACGTTGTTGCGGTTCACGTATCGGGTTCCGTTGATCAGCGCGTAGGTGTCGAATGTAACTAGTTGAGTTCCAGATGAGATGATCTCGGTTTTATCATCGAACGCCACAATAGCTGGACGGTCGTTTATGATGATGACTCCGTCGTCGACCACGGTGATGGGGTCCAGATGGCTGGGCTGAGTCACACAATGCGTTGTGCCTCCAGAGTGCAAACCTTGGGCGCAAGTTTCGCTGAGTGCCCGCTCGCAGAATACTGTCGTGGTCGTTGGCTTGCAGTTTGTGAGTGCCAGAATCTGCTTTCCGCATTCCGCTACTACGTTATCTGACAGCTGAAGGATCGTGTTATTGTGTGCGACGGGGAATATGGTGATTTTTTTGCATAGCTGACTTATTCTAGGGTATTTTATAATAATCTTAACTACATTCGTTGATTGTAAAATCTTAATACTAGATACTTCTAACAAATCAGTTATGGTCGTCCCTGTGAGTTCGTTCATAAGAATAGACTTAAGATCAGCGTGGTCTAAAATGTTCGGATTAATGATATTGGATTTTGCTAGGGTAATCGTTAACATGAGATTACCGATTTCAATAATGAGAATTCTGTTTCTTGTGAGCAAAGTCTCGTATAAATGCGAGGTGTCTGTTTGTTTATTTTTAGCAATCTTAAGAATTTTATTTACTGTGTCGGTTAGCATGTTTATTTGTATCTGCGTTTTAGAATTAATTTCTATCTGCCTATTGTTGGAACTAACCAGCTGTGCCTCCGTCATTCTAATGTTCTCTAGGTCATTTGCGTCGGGGGTGCCCGCAACGACTTTAAGCGCAGTCCCCAAGAAGTCAAGGCTTCTCGCATGGCGGTGATGCACCTCAAGAGCGGACAACAGGTCTCGTACGTGTTCGGTGTCTACCTCCAAAAGCTTCCGCATGTGGGATTGCGGAAACATATCCGTTAATTTAGCGGTCTCGTCAATCATTCGCGTGAATTCGGAAAGGTTAGTCGTATGTCTGAAAAAGTCGTTACCGTCCCAAACTAGTACAGTTCCGTCCGAGATAGGAATGTAGTCAGAGTGTGAGTAGTCTGTCATTCGTGCCGTCACAGTCACTAGTAATGTTAATATCGTCCCGTACAACCTGAAATGTGAAGCAAATCGTTAGTTCTTACTTGTCAAATATTCCTTAATCCTACAAGCTAAACCTATTAACTCAGCGAAGGTTGTCCTTGTGGACTACCCTCCCCTTAATGAGGACTGTGGTCCCCAAGTCCGCTTCAATCTTTTCTTCGATACATAAGGGCGTGAGTTTGTTGCCTAGTCTCCGGTTTGTTTTGACCAGAACCTCTTCGCCCACGTCAAATACCCTATTCTGCCTGTCTTGGTTAAGTCTGGCATTCTGTACTTGCTGTGCTCCCTCTATCCTCTTCGTAACCTTTCTCTTTCGAGGCATCGTACAAGGTGTCTATTGGTCTCTTCTGAGTAACGGAATGTATTGACCTGTTATACTCAATTGCGGCCTGTAGTATGAGTTCGACTGTACTGTTTATCCCTCTTTGTAGCTTCAGACATCTGGCTATCTCTATAAGTGTACTGTGAAAACGCTCGACTTGCCCGTTCGACGTGCTGTGTAGGGGCGGGGCATTTGCTAAGTTAACGCCAAAGTTGTTTAGCAGCAGGGACGCAATCGTTTCCGACTTAAGCGATGGCTCATTGTCACAGTATATCTGTTTGGTCTGGGATAAAAAGGTTCAATATCGATAGTAACGGGGGTATCAAGTCCTCTATCTGTGGAGAATATGTCAACGTGAAGCATTTCTCCAGCTCGTGAAGGGATCGGCGTTCGTCCGAGCTCTTGCTTCTTCGGGTGTCTGTCATATTTCGCTTTTGAGCACACCTTGCAGTTTAGGACTACTTCGTTTGCTAACTTTGTCATTTTGGGAAAATAATAGTCGGTCATGATCTGTTTTATGTTTTCTTGTGCAGCCCTGTGGGCACGATTGTGTTCGGTGGTGAGGATTTCCCTTCTCTCTCCGCTATCCAGAACATCTGTGACAAGGTGCTTGCAATGCCAAAATTTTGTGGTTGGGAAGCTTCTAACAAGTTTGTCTTGCAATCTTGCTAGGATTGGAAGCTCGCAATGGATTGCGTTCACTACGTTTGGGTTAACTATCGGTTTTACTACATCAATCAAGGTGGTCCTATCAGTGAATTTTATCACATGGCGCGTTTTTTCGCCAAACATGATATAATTTCTGTTCAGAGGGAACTGAGACTCTTCCAAGATGATCTGGTTTCTGAAGCAATTCACCGGCTTTTCAGTAGTCTCGATGGTGTAGGTCAGTGATGTTTCGCTATGCATTGTAGCGGCATCTGACTCTGGTTCAGCACTCTCGAGTGCGTTGACGTTTTGCCGCGATAAGGCGTCAGCTACGTGATTCTCCTTACCGGGTTTGTAGAACAGGTTCGCCCCTGTCTCATCAATGCGTGCTTTCCAACGTTTGATTTTTGCGTTTGGGTTTCCTTCAGACACCGCGAACGTAAGTGGCTGGTGATCTGTGAAAATGTTTATGTCTTTGAGTCCATAAAGATAGTGCCGAAGCTTGGCCAAGGCCCACACGATAGCTAGTAACTCACGCTCGTTAGTAGCGTAATTCGCCTCACTATCTTTCAGCGTTCGAGAAATCATGGAAATTGGTCTCCCGTTCTGAGATAAAAAAAGCACACATATCAAACTGTAATAAATATCACGTTTGATATTGCTTCGCATAACATTTTCGTGCTCCCATTAACAGAATTTTGTCTTCCAATAAGATGATTAGTCCAACTCTGTAATAAAATTCAAAATGGCGTCATTTAAATGGCTGCCAATTGCCGCGCAGTTAAAAATTATATGCAAATAAGCTGATTTGTTACCTAGTAGCTAATTCATATATCTGGGAGAAGAAAAAGATGAGCAGTTCCACATGAGCACACCTATTTTTACTGTTGTCATCTATGTGGATATAAAATATGTAGTGGTTATTAAATATATATATCAAACTGTAAAAAATATCACGTTTGATATTGCTTCGCATAACATTTTCGTGCTCCCATTAACAGAATTTTGTCTTCCAATAAGATGATTAGTCCCACTCTGTAATATAATTCAAAATGGCGTCATTTAAATGGCTGCCAATTGCCGCGCAGCTAAAAATTATATGCAAATAAGCTGATTTGTTTCTTAGTAGCTAATTCATATATCTGGGAGTAGAAAAAGATGAGCAGTTCCACATGAGCACACCCATTTTTACTATGTCATCGATGTGGATGTAAAATATGTAGTGCTTATTAAATATATATATCAAACTGTAATAAATATCACGTTTGATATTGCGTCGCATAACATTTTCGTGCTCCCATTAACAGAATTTTGTCTTCCAATATAATGATTAGTCCAACTCTGTAAAATAATTCAAAATGGCGTCATTTAAATGGCTGTCATGAGCACACATATCAAACTGTAATAAATATCACGGTTGATATTGCTTCGCATAACATTTTCGTGCTCCCATTAACAGAATTTTGTCTTCCAATAAGATGATTAGTCCAACTCTGTAATATAATTCAAAATGGCGTCATTTAAATGGCTCCCAATTGCCGCGTAGCTAAAAATTATATGCAAATAAGCTGATTTGTTTCTTAGTAGCTAATTCATATATCTGGGAGTAGAAAAAGATGAGCAGTTCCACATGAGCACACCCATTTTTACTATGTCATCGATGTGGATGTAAAATATGTAGTGGTTATTAAATATATATATCAAACTGTAATAAATATCACGTTTGATATTGCTTCGCATAACATTTTCGTGCTCCCATTAACAGAATTTTGTCTTCCAATATAATGATTAGTCCAACTCTGTAAAATAATTCAAAATGGCGTCATTTAAATGGCTGCCATGAGCACACCTATTTTTACTGTTGTCATCGATGTGGATGTAAAATATGTACTGGTTATTAAATATATATATAAAACTGTAATAAATATCACGTTTGATATTGCTTCGCATAACATTTTCGTGCTCCCATTAACAGAATTTTGTCTTCCAATAAGATGATTAGTCTAACTCTGTGATATAATTCAAAATGGCGTCATTTAAATGGCTGCCAATTGCCGCGCTGCTAAAAATGATATGCAAATAAGCTGATTTGTTACTTAGTAGCTAATTCATATATCTGGGAGTAGAAAAAGATGAGCAGTTCCACATGAGCACACCCATTTTTACTGTTGTCATCGATGTGGATGTAAAATATGTAGTGGTTATTAAATATATATATCAAACTGTAATAAATATCATGTTTGATATTGCTTCGCATAACATTTTCGTGCTCTCATTAACAGAATTTTGTCTTCCAATAAGATGATTAGTCCAACTCTGTAATATAATTCAAAATGGCGTCATTTAAATGGCTGCCAATTGCCGCGCAGCTAAAAATTATATGCAAATAAGCTGATTTGTTACTTAGTAGCTAATTCATATATCTGGGAGTAGAAAAAGATGAGCAGTTCCAAATGAGCACACCCATTTTTACTGTTGTCATCGATGTGGATGTAAAATATGTAGTGGTTATTAAAAATATATATCAAACTGAAATAAATATCGCGTTTGATATTGCTTCGCATAACATTTTCGTGCTCCCATTAACAGAATTTTGTCTTCCAATAAAATAATTAGTCCAACTCTGTAATATAATTAAAAATGGCGTCATTTAAATGGCTGCCAATTTCCGCGCACCTAAAAATTATATGTTACTGTTATATTGTTACTTAGTAGCTAATTCATATATCTGGGAGTAGAAAAAGATGAGCAGTTCCACATGAGAACACACATTTTTACTGTTGTCATCGTTGTGGATGTAAAATATGTAGTGGTTATTAAATATATATATATAACTGTAATAAATATCACGTATGATATTGCTTCGCATAACATTTTCGTGCTCCCATTAACAGAATTTTGTCTTCCAATAAGATGATTAGTCCAACTCTGTAATATAATTCGAAATGGCGTCATTTAAATGGCTGCCATGAGCACACCCATTTCTACTGTTGTCATCGATGTGGAGGTAAAATATGTATTGGTTATTAAATATATATATCAAACTGTAATAAATATCACGTTTGATATTGCTTCGCATAACATTTTCGTGCTCCCATTAACAGAATTTTGTCTTCCAATAAGATGATTAGTCCAACTCTGTAATATAATTCAAAATGGCGTCATTTAAATGGCTGCCAATTGCCGCGCAGCTAAAAATTATATGCAAATAAGCTGATTTGTTACTTAGTAGCTAATTCATATATCTGGGAGTAGAAAAAGATGAGCAGTTCCACATGAGCACACCCATTTTTACTGTTGTCATCGATGTGGATGTAAAATATGTAGTGGTTATTAAATATATATATCAAACTGTAATAAATATCATGTTTGATATTGCTTCGCATAACATTTTCGTGCTCTCATTAACAGAATTTTGTCTTCCAATAAGATGATTAGTCCAACTCTGTAATATAATTCAAAATGGCGTCATTTAAATGGCTGCCAATTGCCGCGCAGCTAAAAATTATATGCAAATAAGCTGATTTGTTACTTAGTAGCTAATTCATATATCTGGGAGTAGAAAAAGATGAGCAGTTCCACATGAGCACACCCATTTTTACTATGTCATCGATGTGGATGTAAAATATGTAGTGGTTATTAAATATATATATCAAACTGTAATAAATATCACGTTTGATATTGCTTCGCATAACATTTTCGTGCTCCCATTAACAGAATTTTGTCTTCCAATATAATGATTAGTCCAACTCTGTAAAATAATTCAAAATGGCGTCATTTAAATGGCTGCCAATTGCCGCGCTGCTAAAAATTATATGCAAATAAGCTGATTTGTTACTTAGTAGCCAATTCATATATCTGGGAGTAGAAAAAGATGAGCAGTTCCACATGAGCACACCCATTTTTGCTATTGTCATCGATGTGGATGTAAAATATGTAGTGGTTATTAAATATATATATCAAACTGTAATAAATATCACGTTTGATATTGCTTCGCATAACATTTTCGTGCTCCCATTAACAGAATTTTGTCTTCCAATAAGATGATTAGTCCAACTCTGTAATATAATTCGAAATGGCGTCATTTAAATGGCTGCCAATTGCCGCGCAGATAAAAATGATATGCAAATAAGCTGATTTGTTACTTAGTAGCTAATTCATATATCTGGGAGTAGAAAAAGATGAGCAGTTCCACATGAGCACACCCATTTTTACTGTTGTCATCGATGTGTATGTAAAATATGTAGTGGTTATTAAATATATATATCAAACTGTAATAAATATCACGTTTGATATTGCTTCGCATAACATTTTCGTGCTCCCATTAACAGAATTTTCTCTTCCAATAAGATGACTAGTCCAACTCTGTGATATAATTCAAAATAAGCTGATTTGTTACTTAGTAGCTAATTCATATATCTGGGAGTAGAAAAAGATGAGCAGTTCCACATGAGCACACCCATTTTTACTGTTGTCATCAATGTGGATGTAAAATATGTAGTGGTTATTAAATATATATATCAAAGTGTAATAAATATCACGTTTGATATTGCTCTGCATAACATATTCGTGCTCCCATTAACAGAATTTTGTCTTCCAATAGGATGATTAGTCCAACTCTTTAATATAATTCAAAATGGCGTCATTGAAATGGCTGCCAATTTCTGCGCAGCTAAAAATTATATGCAAATAAGCTGATTTGTTACTTAGTAGCTAATTCATATATCTGGGAGTAGAAAAAGATGAGCAGTTCCACATGAGCACACCCATTTTTACTGTTGTCATCGATGTGGATGTAAAATATGTAGTGGTTATTAAATATATATATCAAACTGTAATAAATATCACGTTTGATATTGCTTCGCATAACATTTTCGTGCTCCCATTAACAGAATTTTGTCTTCCAATATAGATGATTAGTCCAACTCTGTAATATAATTCAAAATGGCGTCATTTAAATGGCTGCCAATGAGCACACATATCTAAAAATGTATATAAATATCACGGTTGATATTGCTTCGCATAACATTTTCGTGCTCCCATTAACAGAATTTTGTCTTCCAATAAGATGATTAGTCCAACTCTGTAATATAATTCAAAATGGCGTCATTTAAATGGCTCCCAATTGCCGCGTAGCTAAAAATTATATGCAAATAAGCTGATTTGTTTCTTAGTAGCTAATTCATATATCTGGGAGTAGAAAAAGATGAGCAGTTCCACATGAGCACACCCATTTTTACTATGTCATCGATGTGGATGTAAAATATGTAGTGGTTATTAAATATATATATCAAACTGTAATAAATATCACGTTTGATATTGCTTCGCATAACATTTTCGTGCTCCCATTAACAGAATTTTGTCTTCCAATAAGATGATTAGTCCAACTCTGTAATATAATTCAAAATGGCGTCATTTAAATTGCTGCCATGAGCACACTCATTTCTACTGTTGTCATCGATGTGGATGTAAAATATGTAGTGGTTATTAAATATATATATCAAACTGTAATAAATATCACGTTTGATATTGCTTCGCATAACATTTTCGTGCTCCCATTAACAGAATTTTGTCTTCCAATAAGATGATTAGTCCAACTCTGTAATATAATTCAAAATGGCGTCATTTAAATGGCTGCCAATTGCCGCGCAGCTAAAAATTATATGCAAATAAGCTGATTTGTTACTTAGTAGCTAATTCATATATCTGGGAGTAGAAAAAGATGAGCAGTTCCACATGAGCACACCCATTTTTACTGTTGTCATCGATGTGGATGTAAAATATGTAGTGGTTATTAAATATATATATCAAACTGTAATAAATATCACGTTTGATATTGCTTCGCATAACATTTTCGTGCTCCCATTAACAGAATTTTGTCTTCCAATAAGATGATTAGTCCAACTCTGTAATATAATTCAAAATGGCGTCATTTAAATGGCTGCCAATTGCCGCGCAGCTAAAAATTATATGCAAATAAGCTGATTTGTTACTTAGTAGCTAATTCATATATCTGGGAGTAGAAAAAGATGAGCAGTTCCACATGAGCACACCCATTTTTACTGTTGTCATCGATGTGGATGTAAAATATGTAGTGGTTATTAAATATATATATCAAACTGTAATAAATATCACGTTTGATATTGCTTCGCATAACATTTTCGTGCTCCCATTAACAGAATTTTGTCTTCCAATAAGATAAATAGTCCAACTCTGTAATATAATTCAAAATGGCGTCATTTAAATGGCTGCCAATTTCCGCGCACCTAAAAATTATATGCAAATAAGCTGATTTGTTACTTAGTAGCTAATTCATATATCTGGGAGTAGAAAAAGATGAGCAGTTCCACATGAGCACACCCATTTTTACTGTTGTCATCGATGTGGATGTAAAATATGTAGTGGTTATTAAATATATATATCAAACTGTAATAAATATCACGTTTGATATTGCTTCGCATAACATTTTCGTGCTCCCATTAACAGAATTTTGTCTTCCAATAAGATGATTAGTCCAACTCTGTAATATAATTCAAAATGGCGTCATTTAAATGGCTGCCATGAGCACACCCATTTCTACTGTTGTCATCGATGTGGAGGTAAAATATGTAGTGGTTATTAAATATATATATCAAACTGTAATAAATATCACGTTTGATATTGCTTCGCATAACATTTTCGTGCTCCCATTAACAGAATTTTGTCTTCCAATAAGATGATTAGTCCAACTCTGTAATATAATTCAAAATGGCGTCATTTAAATGGCTGCCAATTGCCGCGCAACTAAAAATTATATGCAAATAAGCTGATTTGTTACTTAGTAGCTAATTCATATATCTGGGAGTAGAAAAAGATGAGCAGTTCCACATGAGCACACCCATTTTTACTATGTCATCGATGTGGATGTAAAATATGTAGTGGTTATTAAATATATATATCAAACTGTAATAAATATCACGTTTGATATTGCTTCGCATAACATTTTCGTGCTCCCATTAACAGAATTTTGTCTTCCAATAAGATGATTAGTCCAACTCTGTAATATAATTCAAAATGGCGTCATTTAAATGGCTGCCAATTGCAACGCAGCTAAAAATTATATGCAAATAAGCTGATTTGTTACTTAGTAGCTAATTCATATATCTGGGAGTAGAAAAAGATGAGCAGTTCCACATGAGCACACCCATTTTTACTGTTGTCATCGATGTGGATGTAAAATATGATAGTGGTTATTAAATATGATATATCAAACTGTAATAACCACTATCATATTTTACATCCACATCGATGACAACAGTAAAAATGGGTGTGCTCATGTGGAACTGCTCATCTTTTCTACTCCCAGATATATGAATTAGCTACTAAGTAACAAATCAGCTTATTTGCATATAATTTTTAGCTGCGCGGCAATTGGCAGCCATTTAAATGACGCCATTTTGAATTATATTACAGAGTTGGACTAATCATCTTATTGGAAGACAAAATTCTGTTAATGGGAGCACGAAAATGTTATGCGAAGCAATATCAAACGTGATATTTATTACAGTTTGATATATATATTTAATAACCACTACATATTTTACATCCACATCGATGACAACAGTAAAAATGGGTGTGCTCATGTGGAACTGCTCATCTTTTTCTACTCCCAGATATATGAATTAGCTACTAAGTAACAAATCAGCTTATTTGCATATAATTTTTAGCTGCGCGGCAATTGGCAGCCATTTAAATGACGCCATTTTGAATTATATTACAGAGTTGGACTAATCATCTTATTGGAAGACAAAATTCTGTTAATGGGAGCACGAAAATGTTATGCGAAGCAATATCAAACGTGATATTTATTACAGTTTGATATATATATTTAATAACCACTACATATTTTACATCCACATCGATGACAACAGTAAAAATGGGTGTGCTCATGTGGAACTGCTCATCTTTTTCTACTCCCAGATATATGAATTAGCTACTAAGTAACAAATCAGCTTATTTGCATATAATTTTTAGCTGCGCGGCAATTGACAGCCATTTAATGACGCCATTTTGAATTATATTACAGAGTTGGACTAATCATCTTATTGGAAGACAAAATTCTGTTAATGGGAGCACGAAAATGTTATGCGAAGCAATATCAAACGTGATATTTATTACAGTTTGATATATATATTTAATAACCACTACATATTTTACATCCACATCGATGACAACAGTAAAAATGGGTGTGCTCATGTGGAACTGCTCATCTTTTTCTACTCCCAGATATATGAATTAGCTACTAAGTAACAAATCAGCTTATTTGCATATAATTTTTAGCTGCGCGGCAATTGGCAGCCATTTAAATGACGCCATTTTGAATTATATTACAGAGTTGGACTAATCATCTTATTGGAAGACAAAATTCTGTTAATGGGAGCACGAAAATGTTATGCGAAGCAATATCAAACGTGATATTTATTACAGTTTGATATATATATTTAATAACCACTACATATTTTACATCCACATCGATGACAACAGTAAAAATGGGTGTGCTCATGTGGAACTGCTCATCTTTTTCTACTCCCAGATATATGAATTAGCTACTAAGTAACAAATCAGCTTATTTGCATATAATTTTTAGCTGCGCGGCAATTGGCAGCCATTTAAATGACGCCATTTTGAATTATATTACAGAGTTGGACTAATCATCTTATTGGAAGACAAAATTCTGTTAATGGGAGCACGAAAATGTTATGCGAAGCAATATCAAACGTGATATTTATTACAGTTTGATATATATATTTAATAACCACTACATATTTTACATCCACATCGATGACAACAGTAAAAATGGGTGTGCTCATGTGGAACTGCTCATCTTTTTCTACTCCCAGATATATGAATTAGCTACTAAGTAACAAATCAGCTTATTTGCATATAATTTTTAGCTGCGCGGCAATTGGCAGCCATTTAAATGACGCCATTTTGAATTATATTACAGAGTTGGACTAATCATCTTATTGGAAGACAAAATTCTGTTAATGGGAGCACGAAAATGTTATGCGAAGCAATATCAAACGTGATATTTATTACAGTTTGATATATATATTTAATAACCACTACATATTTTACATCCACATCGATGACAACAGTAAAAATGGGTGTGCTCATGTGGAACTGCTCATCTTTTTCTACTCCCAGATATATGAATTAGCTACTAAAGTAACAAATCAGCTTATTTGCATATAATTTTTAGCTGCGCGGCAATTGGCAGCCATTTAAATGACGCCATTTTGAATTATATTACAGAGTTGGACTAATCATTTTATTGGAAGACAAAATTCTGTTAATGGGAGCACGAAAATGTTATGCGAAGCAATATCAAACGTGATATTTATTACAGTTTGATATATATATTTAATAACCACTACATATTTTACATCCACATCGATGACAACAGTAAAAATGGGTGTGCTCATGTGGAACTGCTCATCTTTTTCTACTCCCAGATATATGAATTAGCTACTAAGTAACAAATCAGCTTATTTGCATATAATTTTTAGCTGCGCGGCAATTGGCAACCATTTAAATGACGCCATTTTGAATTATATTACAGAGTTGGACTAATCATCTTATTGGAAGACAAAATTCTGTTAATGGGAGCACGAAAATGTTATGCGATGCAATATATGATATTTCAGTTTGAATATATATTTAATAAGGGGGCCCCCCAGTACATATTTGCATCCACATCGATAAACAGTAAAATGGTGCTATGGCAGCCATTTAAATGACGCCATTTTGAATTATATTACAGAGTTGGACTAATCATTTTATTGGAAGACAAAATTCTGTTAATGGGAGCACGAAAATGTTATGCGAAGCAATATCAAACGTGATATTTATTACAGTTTGATATATATATTTAATAACCACTACATATTTTACATCCACATCGATGACAACAGTAAAAATGGGTGTGCTCATGTGGAACTGCTCATCTTTTTCTACTCCCAGATATATGAATTAGCTACTAAGTAACAAATCAGCTTATTTGCATATAATTTTTAGCTGCGCGGAAATTGGCAGCCATTTAAATGACGCCATTTTGAATTATATTACAGAGTTGGACTAATCATCTTATTGGAAGACAAAATTCTGTTAATGGGAGCACGAAAATGTTATGCGAAGCAATATCAAACGTGATATTTATTACAGTTTAATATATATATTTAATAACCACTACATTATTTTACATCCACATTGATGACAACAGTAAAAATGGGGTGTGCTCATGTGGAACTGCTCATCTTTTTCTACTACCAGATATATGAATTAGCTACTAAGTAACAAATCAGCTTATTTTTTGAATTATCACGAAACG
>JAWNON010000053.1:0-115000 GCA_035045945.1 Drosophila anceps
GATAGATAGATAGATAGATAGATAGATAGATAGATAGATAGATAGATAGATAGATAGATAGATAGATAGATAGATAGATAGATAGATAGATAGATAGATAGATAGATAGATAGATAGATAGATAGATAGATAGATAGATAGATAGATAGATAGATAGATAGATAGATAGATAGATAGATAGATAGATACCATATCTTATTTAAAAAAATCTCTTCCTTAAAGGTGAGATAAGGAAGGAAGCAAGGAAAATTTTGCTGTCCAACAGTTCACTTCCGCTACTATTTCTATGAACACAGCTGTTTGTGTGTTTATATATAGATAAATTGATATATTGATAACTTGAATATTTGCTTGGAACTTGCTTTGTCCCGCTTTATGAAGCTCGCTCCTCAATCCGGGCTGAACGTCACGGGCTTCTGGCTGGGCAATTTATCAAATATCTTATGCGAAACTCTGTCGCCTGTCAGCGTTGATTTTAGCGCTTAGCGTGTTGCTACTACACTCACACTCTCCCTCTATCCCTCCACCCCTCTCTCCTTCTGTGTGTGTGGGGGCGTGGCAGGCGCGTGTTGAGTGCGTGAATATAAAACACACCTGTTGCCAGGGCCCCAGGACTCGTACGTGCGCTGCGCGTCGACATCGTCATTTATATGACACATGAGGTGCGTTCTTAACCCCAACTGCCAATTGCCCACACTCCCATAGACCCCATCCCACCCCACCCCGCCCCGCCTCAAGTACTTTGAGGGCGTGCTGTCGCACAATAAAACACAAATAAAGTGTGCTCGTCAGGCGAGTGTTACAAAAATGAACATTGCTGAGCGTATTATTTTTATTGCAGCGTGTTGATTGCAGCCTCTGACCAACATGCAACATGTGTCAACAGCAACAGCTACGGAAATTGCCTCGACATCTGCTCGAGCGCTTCAAGTGCTAAGAAAGTTTGAGCCAAATACTGAAGTTCGTTGGACTTAAGCGACGCCAAGCAGAAGAGACTTAGAGACAGCGAGAGCGACAGCGACAGCCGACACCGATTGCACTTGAACCATTGACTTACCCAAGGTATTTCCAGGTAAGCGCCAAGTATCACAACCATTGACATCGCATACACATGAATATATATCTATATATATATATATATATGTATTTATCGATACATATTCCATATGTATTTATACATATACATATCCAATATTCTAATTGCACTCAATTCAATTTCCATTAATATACATTATGCACTATGCTGCGCTGCCTGCCAAGCATTTTGGCTTACAGAAGTTCAGCAAGTTCAGCAACTCGTTTTCTCCTCTGCTCAGTCAACGATTGTCGCTTGTCAGAACTGACAACAACTAACAACAACAGCAACAACAACAACTAGCAATAACAACAGCAACTGCAACAAGAATTGTTTTTTGTCATTTGTTTTCCTGAACCTTTTCAAGCGTTGCCTGAACTGAATTGAGAATTGTCTTCAAAAAGGTATTTATAAATATTTAATTAAAGTAATTACCTGGAGCTTTAGAATATTTTATGCCTTGACTGCGATTTGCTGTTCAGCTTATCTTAAAGCAACAGATTCAACTTCATACATCAGCAACTCTTAAGCATTCAGAAAGTCAGCAAATAGAATTATCATCTATCACTTTCCACCACTTTCCATCATCATTCTATCACTTTCCTCTATCAAAGTTACCAGATTTAGTTAGTTTCTTTTGACTACTGAATAACTTTTCCATAACAAAAACTTTCTCTCATAGATAGCTTTAGATAGCTGTATGTGATCGGAAATATTTGCTGATTATTTGCTAAAAAAACGTCCAGTGCGAAAAGTATGGCGAATTTTGTGTTTCTCATACGCTAAGGCCATTGAAAAAAGGCAGGCAGGCAGGGCATATTGGTTTTGTGAAAGGCTATGTAACAGGCAAAAGAAGGCGTGGCAGACCCCGTAAAGGAAATACATTCTTAATGACGTCAGTGAGCTGAGTCGATATAGGCTTGACCGTCTGTCCATCCGTCCAACCGTCTGTCCATCCGTCCTTCTGCCCGTATGCATACAGAGATCTCGCAAGCCATAAAATCTCGAAACTTGAAGTTTTTAAATGTATATTCCACTATACCTATAGAAGCTTTTTAGTTTTTGATAATTCAAAATGGTTTTTAGCGTCGTTGGCGAGCTGCTTTCGGGGTTCAGGGTATCTCCAATTCAGGAAGTTCCGAATAGAGTACTCTAACTAGTTTGTTATATCTATTTTGTGCGTATGAAGTAAGCCCTATTAGACAGTCGGCCAAGTTTCTATTGCCAACCCGCGCTGCTGTGTCGATGTTGTCCATAGCTCGTCGCGTGCAGCTTTCATGTCCGCTCTTCAGTTTCGGCCAGAAGATAAAGTCACAAAGGGCCAGGTCTTGGGCATGTGGTGGCTACGGCCTCATTAGCTTTGCTGTTTGTTGCCAACATTTTGGTGCAGTTGGTTTGGCAAAAATCGAAGAGCAGGTAAATGGCGTCCCATCAAAAGTGCTCGAAATTTCATTGAAAATTTGCCAGTTGCGGACATAAGTGAGCCGCATGCGTGCCCAACATAAGACCACAAACGAAGCGAAAGTCGCAAGTCGAACCAATTCACGGAAATTCCAAATTCGCCGTACTCTCCGCACAGACACCCTCTAGAGTCTTAGATGCCTTTAATGACAGCAATCAAGTCAATTAGCTGTAAGTCCTCTTGCATATGGCATGAGGCTTGCTTTTGTATCATTATTATCGTTAGACTTGTGTTGCTTAGACTTCAACAACACTCAATAAAAATGAAATCAAGTCAAGCAAAGCTATTGCCTGAATTCCCCAACGCGCAGCTGCTGCCCTCTGGGAGCTCAGGTAAAACACGACCGATCGCCTCTGCTTTCCATTGCAAACTCTTTTGCCATTTACTGTGTGACACAGTTGGAGAGTTTGATTGAAGAGTGCAGAGTGCGCCAACCTGTCCGCTGCTACGAGGCAACTGCAACTGCCGCTCTTATTGGATATAATTATAATTCCAATTGGAGCTCACTCAAGTGCCCAGTCTCTGCCCACTTACAACTGAAACGCGTTTCTTTTCCACTCTATTCCCAGCTACTAGCTCAGCCCCCGATCATCGTCTCGGTCTCAGTCGTCTCGCTGGGCATAACTATTTTGTGCCGCCAGCGAATTGCTTTGGGGCATGGGGGCTGGGCAAACGATTTGCATTCATTTCGAACATATTTCAGCGGCCGCAATTATTTCCAGCATTTTATTTTTATGGCTCGGCGTTTGCTTTACAATTTGTTTCCAATTTTTGATTTGGCTCCTTTTTCGCAATGATTTGATTTGCGCCAATGGCTATCAAAGCGTCAACTGTAACGTGTCCTGGGCATTTGGCGCTGATGCTGATGATTGGTATGGCTGCTGCCTGCTGGCTGCTGCCTGCTGCTAGCTGCCAGCTTACAGCTTACAGCTTTCAGCTTCTGCGAGCTCCCTATCCACTTACAGCTTTTGTTTTTATAGCAAAGTGTACGCTTCCGTTTCCGCTAGTCTCAATCGCTCTCAGTCTCGCTCTGCCCCTTTTCTCTCTCTCTCTATCCCTCCCTCTGATGATTGTTGTTGCTGCTGTTATCTGCGTTCTTCATCTCAATGGCGCTGCCGTTCCGGTGTTGAGGGTCGTCGTCGATGTCGTTGTCATTGTCGTTATTGTTGTTGCTGTTGCTGTTGTTGTTATTGTTGTTGTTGTTGTTGCTGTTGCTGCTGCTGCTGCTGCTGCTACTGCCGCCGCTGCTGTTGTTGTCATCGTCGACATTTAAATTACATAGCTTCGACATGGTAGAGGGCCCGCATTCATTCATGAGCTTGTTCCCGCCAGCTATTTTTACACGCAATTTCTTTGACTTTGCCGCCTTTGTTCGCTTTCTTTACTTACACAAATTAAACTAGAACCTAACTGCGGATACTTGAAGGCTTAACACACACCAGCACCTACACACACAGCCACACAAAAATACACACGTTTACACACAGTGAGAGAGCGACAGAGAGAGAGAGAGAGAGGGAGAAGGAGAAGGAGAGTCATAGAGAGAGAGGCAGTTAGACATATGGAACGAGTCGTGAGAAATCGTCAGAGCAGAACTATGATAACCCGACTCTACAACACCGAAGAGGATCCCGCCTATTGCTCAGTCATCTGGGGCGCGAATCTAAGCAGCAGCAATGACCTCGTCCTGGGCACCACCACCAATGCCAGCCACATTTTCGCCAACGACTTGCGCGACGACCTATATGCGGTAAGTGAAATCCGTTCGCCGCGAGGCGAGGGGCAATCCTACAATTAGCATAATAATCACATCAAAGCCAAACAGTAAACGGAAGCAAATTGTTTAGTTTCGGTTTTGGTTTCGGTTTTGTTTTTATAATTTTCATTTTACAAAAACAAAATATATACATATATGTATATTAGGTTTGTATTATTTAATTTAAGATATGTATCTATAAAACTTGATTTATGTATTTAATTTAATATAACTTATAAAGCTCTTTGAATAAGTCAGATTTTGCCTCTGACTTTCGTTCAGTTTGTGGCACATCTAAGATCTGAGTTATATATATAAAAAAATTTATGCATATATACTTACTTTTGATACCATTTTTACTATAACTATACTATGTGTTTTTTTTTTCCCAACTTCCTACATTCCGCACTACTATTTCTATGAACGACCAATTTCTGATGCATTTCTCCAAAAATCGTCAAAAACGATTTGATTGTAATCGAAAGTAACGCATTTTTTTGGTTTTTTGTCTTCATATTTATCATTCAAATTTAAATTTTATGCATATCCATATATTTTTTATACATACACATGCATATGTACACACAATTGTACTTAATCTAAAATAAAATATCTCAAAAAATACTTAAAACATTTTATTTTAAAATTAAATTCGTAAAAAAGTTGTTTTATCACCCATTCCATAGTAACTTTCTTTGTGCGACTAATTCAATTAAAACTTTCTTAATTTCAGTCAAAATTTTGGAATATAATTGATATAAATTAAATTTTAGGCAATTATATTCGACTGAAGGAAACCTTTTGAAAATGATGTATAAAATTACACAATTAATTATTAAACAAAAATTAATTGTTTACAGTTGTTTTAGACTTATATAACAACAAGTTTAAGTGTTGCTGCTTGATAACTGGAGAATAGTTGCGTGAACTAAAATCATATTTTGTTTTCTTTTATTTCCCATTTCTGCTTCAATTTTTTTTTTTGGGTTTTGTTTTCGTGTTCAATTCAAACTGTTCTTTGAGTAACAATACTTTGCGTTGGGTAGGGGCTGCGCCTGCTGTGAGAGCAGCTGTGCTGCGAGCTGTTGCCTACTTTTACAGCGCACAGCACAATACTCATGTGTTTGTGTTTGTGTTTTGGTTTTCTTTTTTCTTTTCTTTTATTTTTCCCCCATTTAACAGTGGGAGCAGGCTATGTGGGCAAACGTTATGAACAAAGTCTCATTCAAGGCAAACGCGAAATAACTCATTTCATAGCACAGCACGTGCAAAAGTTTGCTGCTGTTGCACTAGATGTTGTTGTTGCTGCTGTTGCTGCTGTTGTTGCCGCTCAAAAGGTGCTTTGTGCACAACTTTCGCCCAAGGCTGCAGAAAAGGCGAACTCAAGTGAACTGGCGTTGCCTGTCTATCTCAGTGTGGAGAGGGTGTAACAAAACCAAAAATGAAACAACAGCAACATCAACACCAACAACAGCAACAAGAACACAGCAATAAGAGGAAAGCATAACAAAGAGCAAAAGCAAAAGCAAAAGCAAACATGCTAAAAAGCATGCAAAACATATTTACAATACGAAAATGCCAACCCACTTAGTGGTAGACGTGCAAAAGATAGAGCGAGATAGATATAGACAGAGATGTGATAGAACAAGAGCGACCAATGTAATATACACATACATACATATGTGTGCGTGCGTGTGTACGTGCGTGTGTGTGTGTGTGTGTGTGTGTGTGTGTGTGTGTGTGTGCATAACAAGTCGCAAATAAAAGTGTCAAGTTGACTATTGAATTTTTATCTGTAGCAGCCCATCCAACTGGGCAACAATGCGACAGGCATAACTGCAGGCGCGACAGAGACGAACTGTGTGCCGTGGCGTGTGTGCATGAGCAAGAAAGTAAATGCAGCATGATTTATGAGCTTTGACGATTTTGTTTACCGTTCTCAGGCTTTGCGCACCAAATGCGAAATCAAGGCATATTCGTTTCAAACGCAAGATTTTTACTAAGAATATATATTTATTCATATGCATGCATATGTATATAAAATTAGAAGTATTTGTTACGCTCCTTCGATTGGTAACTATTTGTTAGTGAGCTGTGAGCGTGCATTATGCAGTCGGCTATAGCCGCTGGTAGCGTTTTTATGTTTGTTTTGTTTTGTTTTTTTTTTCTATTACTATTATTACTTTCGATTGGCTTCGCGTCGTTCGCTTAAAAAAAATGTCTGATATCCTTTTCTCGTTCTTCTTCTTCCTCTTCTTCTTGTTTTTGTTGTTGTTCTGGGTGTATCTTGCAGGATGTGGAGGATCCGCGCACCGAGGCACTACGCGAATACTGCTATGGCCTGATGCTGCCCATCATCTGCGCCCTGGGCATCATTGGCAACGTGCTCAACCTAATTGTCCTGACCCGACGCAATATGCGTGGCACCGCCTACATCTATATGCGTGGTAAGTGTTGCCCGGCAAACCTTTGCTTCGCCCATCGCTGCAGCATTCGATTTCATTTACGGCCTGGAAATTGCGCACTTATTCACTGAATAATTGCCAATTTTAGTTTCATTCACTTAAAATGCCCACGAATCGCCACAGCGAATCGGCACAGCGTGGCGTGAAAACGAGCAAAGATAAACAGCAAATCAGAGTGCGGTCGCCGACTAGAAAATACCCTAACAATATACTTTATGCGGTCTCAAGTTGCTAAAGACTTTTCAATTAGGCTAATTCGAGATGGAAATAATTTAATTAGCAGAGCTATTGAAGGGAGTGATGTGATATACATATGTGATATATAGTATGATCAAGCATGATATAGTATGATCAGGTATGATATAGCATGCTTTAGTAGGGTCAAGTTTGATATAGCAAGTTGTAGTATGATATAGTATGATCCAGTTCGGTATGGTATGATATAGTATCATCAAGTTTGATGTAGTATGATCAAGCATGAACAAGTATGATAGACATAGCATGATCAAGTTTGATTGGTCTGGTTAAGTACGATCGAGATTGATATAGTGTGATTTAGTATGATCAAGTTTGATCAAGTTTGATATAGTACGATATAGTATGGTCAAGTTTGATCAAGTTTTAGTATAATATAGTAAGATCGAGTATGAACAAGTATGATAAAGTATGATCAAGTATAATATACTTTACTATACACAATACACAACAATTTAACATTTCTAATCTTTAGACTTGGTCAGTTCTGGATAGGCAGAAGAAGAAGATTAACTGAAATTGCTGAGATCATCTCAGTTCATTGTTCATTGTTATATAAAGTTGGGCTTAAGAACAACTATTCCAAAATCTAGTTTTTTTTTTTTTTTTTTGGTTTGATATGCTTTTCTCTTTCCCTTAGCAGCCCCTAAAATAGTTAAGCTTTCCTTTCGCACATCGCTGCATTTAAATTTAATTTGGGTACCTTGCCGCATTCAGAAAGTTGTTTTTCCGAGAAATTCTCGCTTTTTATACAAATATTTTCACACTTATTTATACTACTAAAGAAATTAACCTTTGACCCCGCCCCAATCCCAATGACCTGGCAACTTCAACAACAATGGCTCCTAGCAATACAAAGCAATATGTGTGTGCGAGTGTGTGTGTGTGTGTGTGTGTGTGTGTGCGAGTGTGTGTGTGTGTGTGTGTGTGTGTGTGTGTGTGTGTGTGTGTGTGTGTGTGTGTGTGTGTGCGTGTGTATGAACTGGCGCTGGGGAACCTTATTTGATTAGGCAGCCCTCGGAAATTTATGTAAAGCCTCTAAGCTCTAGAGAGAAAGAAGGGAACACGGCCAGCATTGCGTCAAAAAAAAAAAGAAATAGAAGAAGAAGAGGAAGAAGAAGAGGAACAGTGAATAAAAAGACAATGGAAACAGCTGTCGGAGCCACAACGAAGACTAGATACACTACTAGATATCTATCACTAGATATCCATGTCTATATATCCATGGCTAGATATGTTAATCCACATATTTGTATCTATATATATCTAGATATCTATATCTAGACACCTATATCTATATCTATACATCCAGATATCTATATCTATATCGAGATATCGATATCTAGATATATATATATATATATATATATATATATATATATATATATATATATATATATATATCTTTCTATATTTATATCTATATCTATATATCATATTGCTAAGAGTTTCTCTAGTCAGTTCTATGATCAAAGTAGTTCATAATATACAGACAAAAGCTGACTGTTACGACATCTAAATACTAATACTTATAATCCATTTGTGTATATAGGTCTATAGCTACAATCAGTTGCCTTCGCATGTGTGGCAAGCGTCTCGCTGAAGTCGTTAGGCTCCGCATGCGGCGGCAACACGCGGATGCTATAAACGCGTTAAATAATGCTGAAATGTATTAGACAAGTTGTTAAATGCTCGCAAGTAACTGGCTAAGCTGAGGCTCTCGTTTGCTCTGGGGCTGCCTAATTGATTAATGCGTTGGCCGACAAAAAATGAAGCATGTCAACGGGCGCAGCATGTTGCCAATTCCGGCGTGCAATCAGTCATGCGGCGTGTGGCAAGGACTCAAGCGGCTCACGTTACACTCTGCAACAGCCACGGATGATGCGATGAAGCCAACGAAATTTATAATTCAATTAAGATTCGGCTTTTATTATTTGTTTCTTCTGTCCGATTTCAATTTTAGATTCAGTTAAGGTATTTAACTGGCAGCTCTGTGTTGCAGTTGCAGTTGCAGTCGCTTAGCTGACGGCAGTGGGCAGTGCTCAACTAGTGAACACCCGGAACTTAAGCAGATTCAATCTTATATTTGCTTATGCAATGTACCTGAACTGCTGATAGACGACAATTGAAATAGAAGAAGAAATCAGAAAAGGCGTTGGGTGTGCTCAACTAGTAAATACCCTGCATCAGCTCTTTATATGTATACAATATGCTTGAGCTGCTATATCACAATATGAAAAGAACATGAGGAATAGCAGAAGATATCATAACTTTTGACCAACGAATTGTGGGGAGTGCTCAACTACAATTTCAAGATTAAGCTAACGAACTGCTAAAAGTATTGTCTGTGAAGATACATGAAAAACATCTACTCTGTAGATCTTTTACTAACTTCTGTAGGGACTTACAGAGCAAGAGACAAACAAGGCTTGGGCTTCGGCTGACTGCACTCGACTTTTAATTTTGTATATTTGTATAAATACTTCTTTTTATGACTAGCTCGCGCCTGTTTCTGGCTGTTCCATTAGCTCGGGCACAAATGGAATTAATAGTATTTTCACAAAGATATTTTCTGGCATTTGTTTTGGCAGTCAAACGGTTTAGACCAAAAGCCTGCGAGGCGAAAGTAAATAGCAAATTTGTTGTGCAGTGTTGGCCTGCAAGGCAGACAGTTGAATGTGGTTAAAAGGTGGTTAAAGGCGGTGAAGGCAGCTCTGGCTCTGCAAATGCGAGCATAAAATGTAGAATGTAAAATGTAAAATGTAAAATGGCTCAAATGTAAGACGCATGCGATGGCAACATAATTGATTGCCTTTTGGCTGTTGTGTGGGCGGCGGAAGCTGATGCGGTGGCTGCTAGCTGATAGGTGATGGCTGTTAACTGGAAAATGGAAAACGCCAGCGTTTGCTGCCACTTAAAGGTTTTTTTTTTTTTTCTTAGTCAAGTAGCTGGTGCTGGGGCTGTGCTGTGCCGTGCCGTGCTGGGCTGGATAAATGCAAAGTGAGGTCCTTTTGCCTGAAATATCACCAGTCTCAGCTCGAGTGGCAGCTCGCAGTAAATAAGTTGAATAGCCGTGCAGTTGCCAAGTTAGCTGGACTCAGATAAACAGAGAGAAAGAGAGGGAAAGTAAGGGGGGAGGGGGCGGGCTGTTGCCAAGGCCTGCGAGTAATAATGACCGAAATCAGAGCAGTCATTTTATTAAAATAACAAAAATATTTTGCTGCCAGCAGCCTTTTTACGACGCGCTCCGCTGCCATTTGTCGGTCATTGCTCTTCGAATATTTGTCCGACTTGCTTTATGCGTATTTCTCTATCAAAATGCGAGTGTGTGTGTGTGTATGTGTGTGTGTGTGTGTGAGAGAGTGTGAGAGTGAGCGGCTGCTCTGCTACTGTCACATGTATAGGCGCTGCTCCAGTCAAGGAAGCGTCGATACATTTGCTGCCAAGGCTTAGGCAACCAAAGTTATGCACTTGGGCTTAGAGAGAGAGAGAGAGAGAGAGGGCGAGATTGACCCTTGCCACTGGCTTTATGACTCACAGGGGAATAGATCCAGAAAAGTTAAGGACTCTATAATAAAATGGAGAGCACAACTTACAGCACGCAAAAGCCAAAATGTTGTCAAGCCAGCTTAAGACGACCTTCAACTGATATTTCTATTATTATGAACTACAGATATATATATATATGAAATGATAATTGCAACTATGATTTGGCAAGTATTCAGACTTACTATATAATACATATATAATAAAAAATACATTAAATCATTTCGAGTATTATCAAGAGAACTTTTAGACCGCATATAGGGATAATTATACAGATTCACTTATAGTTAACTAACATGCATTACCACTGGGAAGTTGAACAGGAGACAATTGAGTGTACTGCAGTTGGGAGTGCCCAACTAGATTATACCCTGAACACAGATTCAAGCTAATATATATCTGCATAGTATATTTACTTGAACTGCTATATAATACAATGTGAACATGAGAAATAGAAGAAGAAATTCGAATTTTGAGCAATTTGTGACTAACAAGTTGTGGGGAGTGCTCAACTAGCAACTACCCTGACCTGCTCTTACACAGCATCAAGCGGATATCTGCTATGCTTGAACTGCTAATAGTGCTGTAAGATAAAATGTCCAGTGCTAAAATCTTAAGCTACTTTCAGAGAGAATGCTCAGACAGACCAACTGAGCAACAGAGAAACAGATTGGACTCATCTACAAATTTTGAATACAAAGTTCAATCTTGATCTTGAATGATCACATTTCCCTTACTAGATCACTAGATCCGCCAACTTTTGCGCTTTTAAAGCCAAACAACTGCCGATCACTTAGTGATTTGCATATTAAAGCTAATGAGCAGCAGTTGAAAAAGGCGTAAATAGAAATTATTCAGCAGCTTGCGGATTAGTTGAGTCCCTTCAGTCCCTTTGCCTCTGCTCTGCGCTGACATATTTAATGCATAATCCCATTTCGAGATGCCTTTGAGCGAGGCACTTTTTATACGCTAAGCTGACAATCCTTTAGACTACAACAAACTCACTCGCTTTGCCTTTGACAGCGCTGCCAAATGAACAGATTTGTATAAGTTGGCCGCATCTGATGGACACTCATCACACAAAAGTGGCATTTATATTGATGTGCCATCAACCCAATTAGAGCAACAATATAATACAAGACTGAGTGTGTTTGTTTGTGTTTATGTGTGTGTGTGTGTGTGTGTGTGTGTGTGTGTGTGTGTGTGTGTGTGTGTGTGTTTGCATCACAGGAAGTCATATATCCCGAATTAAGCTTTGTGTGCACGGCAATTTGCGGCATGAGCGGAGCGGGTCAAATGTACCCGACCCACACGAGTCAAGCATATAAGTAATAATGTAATTATAGGGCCATAAACAAGTCGTAAATCAATAAACAACGCTCGCACACGCACACTTGCTTTCGACCATAAGTAGAAGTTACATATCACAACAAAAGCTACGGCCAACAAATAAACTAAGTGCGGCTTAGGCACAACTGCCCGACTAGCAGATACCCTCACTAACTGCATAAGCACTGACTTTGACTAACTGTGAAGCTCAACTCGTCTATTTAACCATTGCATCTCTAACTAATCTCCAGATCGATAACGATTGATCAAATATGTAAGAATAGGTCAAACGTGAAGCCAACATTCTAAAATATATATTCAATGTACCAATAATATATCTAGTTCATATAATTTGCGTGCCAGGTCATATCTTATATCTGAAATATCTACTTCGTAGAGCTTTGAGAACTTAAGAAGCTTAGACCCAACATCGATACTTATCGCAATAAAGGAAATAGGCACGAACATCCAAAGTATATCTATAAATACATCAAACTTTAACTTTATTTATGTATATTCATATATTATTGTATCTATTTCACAGAGCTTTCGAGTTATATCGATATCAGGAAAATATTTATTCGTCTAGGTTATACAGTCGTCAAATCCCAATGATCTATACGTATCTAGTTTCTCAGATTTCTTTAAGCTTATGTTAAGCGCCAAGTCATAATATCGATATTTATCGATATTATAGAAATATGTAAAATATCTATCTATTAGATATGCTTCTTGGAATTTATCCAAATTTATTTAAAAAGTCAAGGCTTAGCATTGATATCTATCGACATCATTTGAATAGGTGCGGAGAAGTCTATAGCACTTTTCAAATCGAAGCTGAAGACCTTTGCCTGTCCCATACATTAAGACAAAACAGTCCCAGCTCGCTTACCCATTTTAAATGGGCTCAGGGTATACAAATTATTTATTCCAAAAAAAAAGAAGCAAAATAAATAAAAAAGGGAACGCAAACTATATGGGAAAGAAAGAGAGAGAGAGAGAGAGAGCGTGCGAAAAGGAGAGGGAGAGGGAGCCGCAGCGAGAGGAACAGGAACTTGAAGCAATTCATTCTCGTTGAAGTCGGTTGGTTTCGTGCTTCGGCTGCTTCCTGTGGCGCGCCACAGTCGGAAGCGTCGCCATAATTATGCCATAAACTCAGCCATAAAACTGCTATAATGTGAGCTTTGCACATTTCCCGTTTCGTTCGCAGCCTACTCGACGGCCGCACTGCTTGCCATTGTCTTTGCCATACCCTTTGGCATACGCATGCTGGTGCACAAGGATCGCGGTCAGTGGGAGGAGTTCGGACCGGCCTTCTACACGGCCCACTTGGAGCTTTTCCTCGGCAACGGTTGTTTGGGTAAGTGACCATTCAACTCACTGCTACCACAAAGAAAAATAAAGCTCGCCTCCCAAGAGCTTTACACAAAAAGTCGAGTAGCACTCGACACTTGAGCAAGAATATAAAACGGAAATACGAAAATATTATAAAATTGATGAAATCTCTTGGTTTTAATCTATGCGACTAGCAGTTACCCTATATTGGGCCGCAAAATTAACATAACATGAATTTAATTAAATGAATAAATGAGAACTTATTCTTAATAGGAAATTAAAATAGAAGGAAAGATAAACTTGTATTAAAACTATTGAAAATACATAAAAATTGTATTTATTTTACTTTTTAAATTTAAAAAATTGTATAAAAATATATGTATATATATTATATATAAATTTTTAATTGCATTAAAGCATAGTTATAAATTTACAAAATAACAAAAGAATTGAGGAAATGAATTGATTTTTACTATTCTATCCAAAGTTTTAGAGTTAAGCATGTGTAGTTGAGCAATTAGTGGTGATTTCTAGTATTTTCTAGTAGTTCTTTAATATTTATATTTACTAGTATTTGCTAGTCTAGTATTCACTTAGTATATTCTAGTAGTTTTTAGTTTTCTCTAATATTTTTTTGAAATTTGTTATATTTTCTTGTAACTGTTTAGTATTTTCTAGTATTTAATATATATTATCTTATATATTCTAGTATTTGTTTCGTATTTTCTAGCAGTTTTCAATATTTTCAATAATACTTTGCACACTTTCTATTATATTCTAGAATTTATTTAGTATTTTCTAGTATTTTCTAGTATTTTCTAGCAGTTGTTAGAATTTTCTAGTACTTGATCTGTATTTTAATGCATTTAAGAGTATTTTTTATAATTTCTAAAATATTCTAGTAATTGTTCTGAATCATTCAGTTTTTTTTATTTATTTTTTTTTAATTTTTTTGTTGTTTTTTCTTCTAGTATTTGCTTAGTATTTTCTAGCATTTTCTCTGATTTTCTTATATTTTCTAAGTTTTTCTAGATTTTTTATTGTGTTCTCATATTTTCCTATTTTATATATATATAAATTGCTGTTTTGGTATGCTATAGTACTTTCTGGTATTAAAAATATATTGGTTCCAAAATATTGGTTGACCAAAGAAGAGCAATAGCAAAACGAATTACAATGAGAAACTATGACTATAGATCCAATATTGTTTCTAATGTTGCTATAAAGCCACATCCATGTCATTGAGTGAGAGATGGAACAATATTCAAGTAGTCACTTCGTCCTGGCTGCCTGTGCCTTAAGCGTCGGCTTACATTTTAAATGACTCGCTTTAACATTCCGCAAATAGCGTGCGGAATGTGTGCCTCGACGTCAACCAAAGTGGTCGACTTGTTGGCGCAAGCCAAGGACTTGACATTTTCCCAGAGAACACAATCGAGTGGCGTTAAATTTCAAGCTGAGTGAGCTAGCTGAGCCGCTAAATTGTTGAGTTATAGTTAAGACAAATAGTAACGCGCTTGTTTGGTCAGCCTATATAGCAAGCAGACTTCTAGACTACTTCTAAGCACATATAATACTCTGTTCTAGGCGTTGGCGTCATGATGCTGCTGGTGCTGACCATCGAACGTTATGTTTCCGTCTGCCATCCGGGCTTCACTCGACCCGTGATGGGTCCCCCAGGGTGAGTATGGACAGTGATTGAGCGCCGTGAACTGTGGCCGGCTAACATTTGCCGTTTGCTGCAGCGTGGTTGTCTTTATCACCTGCTTGGTGACCTTCATTATCTACTTGCCGAGCATTTTCCGGGGCGAGCTCATCAAGTGCATGCTGACCACGAACAACGTATACGTGTATCTTCGACGGGACAACAACATCTATCAGCGCACCATCTTCTACTCGGTGTACAAGATAATGCTCGAGGTGATCTTCAAGCTGATTCCGACCGTCTTGATCGCCGGCCTCAATTTGCGCATTATGCTCGTTTATCGTCGCACCTGCGAGCGACGCCGCCAGATGGTCCTGACCCGTGCCACCTATGTGAAGGACGATGATCCGCGCAAGTTTGCCGAGGAGCGACGCCTATTCCTGCTGCTCGGCAGCACATCGATTCTGTTCTTGCTCTGCGTGTCGCCAATGGCCATATTGCACATGACAATTGCCTCGGAGGTGTTGCCCAGCTTTCCGTTTCAGGTGTTTCGGGCGCTTGCCAATCTGCTGGAGCTGATCAATTATTCGATAACGTTCTACATCTACTGCCTGTTCAGTGAGGACTTCCGCAATACTCTGATGCGCACCATCAAGTGGCCGTGGCTAAAGGGCAAGCTCTGCCATCAGGTGGATGAGGTGAGTGCCACACCGCCAGCAACGGCAACAGCAGCGGTTTGTAATCCAGTTTGCCCGACCCTTCACACAGACCACACAGGCCATCATGGGTGTTCCAATGGTACGATTCGAAAAGGTGAACATGCGTAATCATCACATCACCACCACATCCGGCATTGGACGTTCCAGCAGCATATAGTCCCGGCCTAATACTCCCCAATCCTCTGTGTCCACACCCACGCACACACCCACTCCCTCGCCCCCGCACTCGCCCCCGTCATCGCCCTCGGCCCCATCATCGCCCTCGCCCACCTCGTCGCCCTCGCTCACATGCTCGCCCACGTTCTCGCCAGTAACCACGCCCATAACCATACCCAGCCCACTTCCGTCACCACGTCACACCACCGTATCGAACAACAATCCGAGTCTGGTTTAAAAACGCAAAGTCCCCTTTGATTCGCCTATGATTGCCATAGAATCAATCATCTAGCTATCTACCCAATCATCCATCAACCGGAATATCCCAACTATTGGTAACATACGTAAACCTCTCGACGCATCCAAAACTCTTCATCACGCTGCATTTTCGATACTTTTCATCTGCTTTGATCCAGATGAGACTGGAACTTTTATGCTTTTCACAGCTCGCAATAGATTCCATAGCTCGATTAGATTACAGATTATAAACCAAACAGATCCAACAAGAGAATCAAGTTTCAATTTGAACTTTTGATTGAAGAATTTCCATCAAAAAACAAAAAAAAAAAAAAAAAAAACCAACCTATTAATGCTCGCACGAGGCGCTCTAATAATACATATATATATAATCATACAAAAAAAAATATTGGTGTTGTTCAAATTTGATGGTAGAAAATGAATTTCCAAGCAAAACTTAACAAAAACTATACAACTTTACATAAGCATATATATGAAAATATAAATAAATAAATATTCAATACAGGTTATTAAATTGCAAGCCAAAGAATTTAGATATTGATAGATAAAGTTGAGCCAGAGGACGAAGTGAAGAGATGAATGCGAAGAGAGATCCATTAAGGAATATCTTTGGATGAAAGAAACTTGACAGTTTCGGACGTAAGCTGAATGAAGTTAGGGGAGAAAGAGAAGAAGAAGAAGAAAAAGAAGAAGAAGAAGAAGGAGAAGAAAAAGAAGAAGTCGAAGTCGAAGTCGAAGTAGAAGAAGAAGAGATAGCAGACAGAGCGAAGACAGTTCGAGCACCGCAGTAGTTGGGCGCATAGAACTTGGGCAGATATTTTGAGAAGATTCAAACGAATAAATTTGGAGTTAAGGTGAACGAACCTAGAAACTAAGCGACGCTTAAAGCAGTAGCAGCGATAAATCGAAGACAGTTTCAGTTGAGGGTAATGCGATGGGGGAAATCAGAATAATGATGTTTGAAGTCAGGAGGCGAAAGCAAGCTGAAAGCAGTAGCAGAAAAAGATGGACAGACAGACAGACTGACAGACAGAGAGACAGACAGAAGACAAATTCCAAGAATTTAGATATATGTAGAGCTCAAGATGAGCTGAGGGATGAGGGATGTGAAGGTCCGTAGATCCATCGGACGGCAGGTGAAGGAAGTTAGGAGAAACAGAGGCAGACAGACAGATGACAATTTGAGCAGAAGTTGGGGGATATTTTGAGGAGACTAAAGCGACAGAATTTGGAGTTAAGGTGAACGAACCTAGAAACTAAGCGAAGCTTAAAGCAGTAGCAAAAAAAAAAAAAAAATAAAAACAAAGACAGAGATAGAGATAGAGATAGACAAAAGAGAGTTCCAGTTACAGTAAAGCACAAGCTGAGCTAATGAGGCATGCGGGAGAGGAGACTCATTGAGAACATTTTAAATGATAAATAAAAGAGAGAAAGATAGAGAGAGAGATGAAAGAGCCACAATTACGAACTGAAGCTGAATGAATAAAAAGTGACTAAAAACCGACAGACTGACAGACAGAAGACAGTTGCAAAGAACTTAGATGCAATGAGCAAGATGAGATGAAGAGAATGAGATAAAGAGATCCACACGAGTTATTTTAAAGTAGTTCATGAGGGAGCTTTTAAAAGAAAAAACAAATGAGAAAAGAGAGAAAGTTGAGCAGAGTCAAAAGACACAGAGACAGACAGACGGAGGGACAGATGAACGGACGGACGGACGGACGGACGGACGGACGGACGGACGGACAGTTCGCGATCCATTGCGATAGCAAACGGATGAGCTTAGCTAACAGAAGAAAAAAAAAGTATCAAAATGCATTTAAATCGATTGTCAAAGCATTTAGATATTCATAAGCATTCAGCATGTTAAGTGTGCGAAGTAAAAATTTGAAAAAAAATACAAAAAAAAAATTTAAAAAAATCTAAAAAAAATCAAAAAAAAAATTTAAATATTTTTGTGTGTGTCACAGTAGTCAATGGCATATAAAGAAATAACCCCCCAAGCGGACAATGTCTATTGCCATATAGTTATATGATCTAGTTTTAGAAGCATTTCGGAAAACAGAAGAAGAAGAAGAAGGAGAAGCAGAGAAAAAGCAAATCACAAAATGAGATCAATACGAATCCATTTCCATATGATATTTATGTAAACTGATGTATTTATACATACATATATATATATGTATACATGCATGTGTGTATATATATATATATGTATATGTATATGTATAAATACACATATGTATGTGTATACAACAAGTAAATATATTTATATAAGCGTATATTTATCTATTGAATGTAGTACTTAAGTGCGTGCAAGTGGATTTCAGTTCGAAAATCAATTAAATTTTGATTTAAATTTTGTAGCTTGAAACATTCGTCAGACGAAAGCCGTTTCAAGTGAAAAGTGCATAGATTGTTAAACTAATTTTAGTATTTGTATGCTATTGTATTAAGTTAGGCGATAGAAACCTGAGTCCAGCCTGCTCCACCATGTGTGCTACGACTAAGGATCAAGGCTTTACCTGCCATAAATTAATTTACTTTTAGTCTTATTGATAGAACGAACTACTCGAAATTTGTGTATACCAAAACTCAATGTCTCAAATTTTGAGATTTCCATTTCTCTGATTGAGACTCGAACTGTTGCCCAATCCCATTCAATATACATCCGCTTTGTACAACCGACGAACTCGCTGACTGTTCTTTAAAAACGTCTCCTGACCTATGTTGCCAAACAAATTTTGATTGGTTAAGCGAAATGTTTTGAGTACGCCAAGAATTTCAGATACTTGCAGCACTACTTAGCAAAACGTAAAGAATTAAATGTGTGTACCTAGCGAATAACTGTGCAAAATGTTGTCTACCTACGAAAAAAACTAAAAAAGGACTTTGCCAGTCGGGCATAACCGACGGCCGGATGCTCGTTCACCAATAGCCAAAGGCAGACAAAATGCTAATTATTTTCATGGAGTTCAGTTGGAAAAACAAAGATCAGAAATTCTATAAAATACTATTCCACAGCTATTATTTTCCGATTTGATAGATCTATTGGGCATATATGTATCTAGCCTGAAATAAATAACATTATTTTCAATTACAAAAGAAAGTAAACGTAAAGCTAAATTCCTCGATAAGTCCAACTAAGACGAACTTTGCACCAAAGCCGAATATACTCTCTATGCCTTGTGAACGAGTATAAGTGCTATACAAACACTATATATACATAGATAAATGTCGAAGAAAACAGTATTTATTGCAAAAAAAAAAGAAAGAAAAGAAAATTCATAAAAATTGAAACAAACTACAAATATGAATATCAAAGCAAGGAAAAACAGAAAATCCAAACTCTAAATGGAAATTTTTTTTTTTTTAAATAATAAACTAAAATTGTTTTTTCTTGTGTGCGAGCGCAGCTCAAATTGCAAAAATAAAATAAATAAATAAATATATATATTATACACATATATATATATATATATATATATATATATATATATATATATATATATATATATATATATATATATATATATATATATATATATATATATATATATATATATATATATATATATATATATAAAGAAATTGAAAAACGGAAAAACAAAAAGAAAAACAGAAAATTTATAGACATGTAAGCAGCATGATTGAAGGAGGAAATTGAGAAAAGAGGCAGGCACCGAAGTGAGTACTTAAAGCATGAGAGAGAGAGAAAGCAGCCAGTGGAGAGCAAGCAAACAAGAAGAAGAAATATACGAATTATATATGAATAGCAAATCGCAAATATTAACTAAAGAAAATAGATATAAATACACACAGACACACACACACACACACACACACACACACATAGACACACACACACACACACACACACACACACACACACACACACACACACACACACACACACACACACACACACACACACACACACACACACACACACACACACACACACACACACACACACACACACACACACACACACACACACACACACACACACACACACACACACACACACACACACACACACACACACACACACACACACACACACACACACACACACACACACACACACACACACACACACACACACACACACACACACACACACACACACACACACACACACACACACACACACACACACACACACACACACACACACACACACACACACACACACACACACACACACACACACACACACACACACACACACACACACACACACACACACACACACACACACACACACACACACACACACACACACACACACACACACACACACACACACACACACACACACACACACACACACACACACACACACATAGACACACACACACACACACACACACACACACACACACACACACACACACACACACACACACATAGACACACACACACACACACACACACACACACACACACACACACACAAACACACACACACACACACACACCTACAAGGAAAACCCACATCAGTTGGCGTCCTACAGCGTCGTATTTAATAGCAGCATAAATATGCATTTATCAACCGAATATATATGTATACATAGATCAATATATAAATGTGAATTAAACCGTTTCAATTGGTGTCAATGTTCAATATTCAATACACACACATATATTAAATGCGTAATGCATGAATACGTAAAGCAAAGTTTAACGAAATACATACATATATATATACATATATATATATATATATATATATATATATATACATATATATATATATATATATATATATATATATATATATATATATATATATATATATATATATATATATATGCTTATATATATATATATATATATATTCATACATATGATATTACAATTCGAATTCCATATAAATGTCAAATAAAATCAAGTTTTACTCACCAAATGCCACGGCAAAGCAAATTATCAATAAATTAATTCAATTCTCCACAGAAAAACAAAAAAAAAAACATTCGTTTTAATGCAACAGTTAAATTGGATTACACCGGCCAACAGGGTTCGAGCTGGCTCACTGAAAAGTGCGCGTCGAAGTTGCAGTTGGAGAGTGTTGAGCTGTGTGGGCGGCCGAGGGCTGTTCAGTAAATTAGAGCCAAATTAAATAAGTCAAATTTGTTTGCTTAAATTCAAAAATTACTTTTGCGTGCAAATGTAGAACCTGAGATGCTAATATACCCCTTTAGCTTTTTGCTTACTCACATTAGATTATTAAATATATATTTTTATGTTTTATGAATTATACTATAATATTGCTTCTATATATCTGTGCTACTTCCATATGCTTCCTTTCTGCGATGCTCAAGCAGTGTCTTACTGCAGTGTCGAAAAGAAAGCTACTTTATAGGGCATATACGCTGTTCAGCAAATACCCTCTTTTTAAGCAGTTTCAGGTAAGAACTGTGCACTGGATGTCTAGCGAGATAGGTCAAGTCTGCTAAGTAAATTTCAGCATTATTCAAGGCAATCAGCTGGTAGTGATTGAAGCACTGACCGACTGAGAGATTGGCTGACTTATTGATCCACTTTCGAAGGCATTATAGGCAAAATGGAAGGGAAGTATTATTGTTGGATATTAGCATTGCCCCATTCAGTGCATAACGGTAGACACTGCTTTCAGAGTTATCTTAGACAAAGTCAATCACGTAATCATATTCATTTTGTTGAGTACAATGGAAGCAAATATTTGGTCCATTTGTATAATTGTTTAAGACTAAAAAGAACTAAAAGTTCTCTTTTTCAATTCATATAAATTTTGGAAATTATTCAACTACAGTTAGAAAATTAATATAAACAAACTTTTCAACGCTTGCTTGAACTACTTTTGTATTAAGATATTGCTCTCTTTGAAGTTGGTTACTTTTGAAGTTAAATTATCATCGTTGAAGCCAAAAATATGAAATTTTAAAAATCAAGTCGAATGAACTAATGAACGCAGCCAGCGAAAAGTCTCTCAGCAAATTATCAAAGTTCAGCTCAATGAAATAATTTCAACTAATAAAAAAAGTAATATTATGAATAATATACATATATATCTAGTATAATAAATGCTATAAAATCCAATATGGAATATAATTTCAATATAAAATTAATTTAAAATTTCCACTAGCCGAACAACGCCGCTTAGCACCTTAGCCATAATTCAAAGTATTTTCTCTTTTAGTAAAAAAAAGTTTTATTAACTATGATAAAAAAAAAAAAACTATAAAAAAAAATATACCTTAAATGAAATGATGTGTGTGGTTTGAATATGGAAGAACGACGTAAGAATCACACGGCAGAGGAATATACAGTGATCATTGATTACAGCTAACGGTGAACAGTGTTAACAGTGGTTTACCATGGCCGCCAGACCACCAGACGCTGCTTTACCAGCTCCGCCAGCTGACGCTGCCGCTGGCGCTTGCGCTCAAAGATTTGATGGCGGATCTTCAGCAAGATGCTAACGCGTGGTGCAGCCGACATGACTGCTCTGTTGCCTGTCGGCGTGGGCGTGGGCGTGGGCGTAGGCGAGGGCGGGGGCGTGGCATCGCTGCATGTGCTCAACTGTTCCATAAGCAGATCCATGTCGTGCGTGCCAGCCACTGAGTGTGCAGCAGATTCATGCAAGTGAGCTCCTGCCCGTTTACTAGAATCCTGCTGGAGTTTGAGGCGCTGACGCTGAGGATGCCAAAGAGAGCTGCGATTAGCTAATGACGTCAGTTGGTGCAGATTGTAGACTCACCGTTTTACGTGCCGCATTCTCGGCGAGAAAGCGGCAGAGCTGCTGTAGCTGCTGCTCGGCCAACGATTCGTCGTGCTCCTGCTGCGTCCGCTGCTCCAGGCGGTGCAGTTGGCGCTGCTTAATGGCCGCCTGCACCTTGCACTTGGTCGCCGTGTTCAGCTCCATGTTGAGGCTGTGCCGATGCTGCTGCTGCTGCGTGTGCTGCTGCTGATCAGCCAACTCCTGCTGCTGCAGCTGACGTTGTTGCTTTAGTATTTTGTATATGACGCCCATTGTCTCGATCTGAGCTGTCCGTGGTTCACTCGCGCCGAGCTGCTGACAAAGACTGTCCAAATTTGTAGCCCTTCGCAGCTTCTTATACGAGCAGCGGCTCGGCTACTCCTACGAGCCGACGAGAGAGCGACAAAGAGCGACAGCGGGTGTGAGAACTGTTGCTGGGTTTTTTGGAAAATGCACACCAAAAAAAGAATCACAAATAAAAATAAAACATAACTCACTCACTCCGCGTGCGCGCGTGTTTGTGCGTGTGTGTGTGTGTGTGTGCGCGCCAAACTTCAACTTGCCATATGAGCCATTGCCTCAAGTGGAGTGTACTATTTTCTTCTCATTACAATGTCTTTGGCAACAACACATGTGGCGAGCCGAACAAAGCTATAAATAGCACACGGCATATGCATATGCATATGCAGAGGGAGAAGCAGAGAGAGAGAGAGAGAAACAGAGAGAGAGAGAGAGAGAGAGTGGGAGAGAGGCACGCACATACATACATATAACACTTTCGCTGCATTGTCAGCGTATGTAGTCCCGTTACTGTTCTCATCCGTTTCTTTGGCGCCCATTCCAAGTGTCGACTTGCGCAGCTCAGCCCGCCTTTTCTGGCATACACTACCACACCGATAGAGTACATTAACTATGTCAATCACTTGACCCGTTTTTGAGGGTATCATGACAACTTTTAAGCTCTCTTTTCATTCGTGTTCGTGTTAAGCTAGGCGAAGAGCCAAATTGAACTGCTTAAAAACACCTTTATTATAGAATAGGCATACACTCTATTATAGAGTATTATGTAGTCGAATGTAGTTGTAATCAATATTTGTAAAATTTTTACTAATGTACTACTTATTATGTTCTAATTCTTGATAAAACTGATATTTTTTACAAATATAAACTACAGATATACATATATATAAACATAAATTGATTTTGTTTTTGTTTGACAATGCATTTCAATAATATTTTATATCAAACGTACATACATATGTATGTATGCATGTGTGTATTTATACAAATCTAAAAATAGCGCATGGGAAAAACACTTTGCAGCAAACGCACTCACACAGCCATAAAGAGCAGCCGAAAGAGCGCGACAGCGGCAGCAGCAGCGAAAGGGAGTGGAAGGGAAACAGTGAAATAGACAAAGACAGAGACAGAGAGAGCCTCGTTCTGGGCTGCGTGTCTGTGTCATGCCATGCACTTGAACTCCACATTCACATGAATGTTCCATTGGCAGTCACAGTCGCTGTCGCCGTCGCTGTTGCAGTGCCGTTACCTCTGCCCGTGGCCCTATCCTTTTACACTAGTCCAGTCGGGTCGGCCGCTTGCCATCTTTTCTCTCTGCTCTGCTCTGCCCTGCTCTTCCTCTTCCTCGTATTTATATATACATACATACATATGTATGTACATATTATCACATGCCTGTCGTGCCGCACTGCATGTTTTTGTCTCAATTTTTTTTTTGTATTCCATTTTGTTGTTGTTATTTATTTATTTTTTTTTTTTTTTGAGCGTAAAGATGTTTCAAAGTGCACTTCAAGTGCGTTACAGTTGGCGTCTATTTTTAGGTACTTGGGAATACGACAGATAAGCGCGCCGCCAGGCAAAAGGCGATTCCTCATAGACTTTAGTCCACGGCATCAGCGTAAATCATAATCATAGAGTTGCCATTGAGAGGGTAAATTAAATAATGCCTAATTAGCGCAAGGGACTTATGCTTAAATCAGCATTAGCTATTCACCGCTGAAGCTTTGCACAGTGGAACTGGAGTGCAATTCATTAAATGAAAATATACATATGAGTGAAAGATGTTTATGTGAGATGTTAGTTTTTTTTATAGAAAAAACATATGTACATATATAGAGCAGAGTTTGGGTGCGCTAACCTGATGACCAATTTTCGTAAGCTTTTTCTTCAAAATTCTTTAAAAAATACTTGCTGAAATGATATAGATCAAAATCAAGTTTTTTTTTTAAGCAGATTAAAACAGAGTTCAATAAGAAACAAACTTCAGGACTATAGCTCGAATACTATAGGAAATATTCAACATTAATAGAGGGCTGCGCTATCCTCATGACACGCAGTGTATGCTTATGTATCTGTAGTAATCATATATCATTTATTAATATGGCAATTTAAAACAACAAATTCCTTCTTCTGAAATGGTTAAACACTCCTTTATACGTAAGCATTATATAGGTAAAAGCTTATGAATGCTAATAGATGATTCTATATAGATAAACTCAAGCCCAGCTTTATATATTCTCAAAATATCTGCACTACTTTATCTTATAGATGTATAAGAGAAATTTATAGAAAATTCAGTTAATTTTTAAAGATTTTTGTATTCTTTCTTCACAATATCTTGTTTAAAATAATGAAAGATCTCCATATCTAATGAGTCGAAATTGTTTTGGTTGCTTTCGTAATGAAGTCAAGCTTTCATTTAAGTTTTCCGTATTGCCATTACATCAATCCGTCAGTGCGTATCATTGGCTATAATTAGTAATACTAATATCTTAACTTGAGCTAAGTTTAATGCATTCACTTTAGCTCAACATAAACATTTCCAATGCGCATGTGCGACCCGCTGTCTATAAGGAAGGGAATATGTTTTTCCTAGTCCCCCCGCTCCCCATATCATTGAATGTGCCAGCGATGTGTGTGTGTGTGTGCGTGTGTGTGCGTGTGTGTGTGTGTGTGTGTGCGCTGAGCTGGACTGGATTAAGTGCGCGCTCGGCACTTGAATTGCATTTAGTGGTTCATTCTACACGAGCATTAGTCCCTGATGCACTCACTCGCCTAAAATGTCTGTTACGAATGTCACTTGAATGCTTCACTCGAGCATTTCATGCGTCGCATTTTCAAAATTGGGCCTGCCCCCTCCAAATGGTCGCTGGTTTGTTGTCGTTTTTGTTTGAATACCCTGTACTTAGTGTCAAATGGGTAGTTCGTATGTTATAGAAATGATGTCATTAATTATATATAGATTATCTTGACCAGATCAGAGCCAATAACTGAGCTCATTCAGGCCTATACCCAGCCTATACCAAGCACACTTTGAATACCCTGTACTTAGTGTCAAATGGGTATATCGTATGTTACAGAAATGACGAGGCATAGCTGATGTCATTAATTATATATAGATTATCTTGATCAGAGCCAATAACTGAGCTCATTCAGGCCTATACCACGATCCCATCGATCTGGCCATCTGTATACTCTGTATACTCTGTCTGCCATTACAAAAAGTTGATAAAATTCATTTACATCCACTTCGGGTATGTGCCCGTCGCGCACTCCCCATTAGAGCACGTTCACTTGTTTTTTTTTTTCACTGGTGACAATTAGCTGAGTGTGTGTGTGTGTGTGTGTGTGCGTGCGTGTGTGTGTATGTGTGGGTGATCATACATTTCCCACAATTGAACCGGAAAGCAAAGGCTACGTACGCTCCACTCCCGAAGTGCGTGGAAACTCTCCCCCGTTTCATTGGAAAACCAAACAAGTGCCGAGTGGGTAATATAAATATTGGATGCCTGCTCGGATTCGATGGGCCCTGGGATGGGCCTTTCGTTCTGGGAACTGTGCGGCTAATCGATATGAATTGGCCTCCCACTCGTTCGGCCTTTCATCAATTTGTGTATTAATTTTGTTCTATTTGCGTACTTCCGTCTGCAACTTATTTTTGGCTTCTCTCTTTCTCTCTCTCTCTCTCTCTTTCTCTGCTCCTCCTGTTCGATAAACTTTGATCGCTGCGCATAATTGGCCTAGTGCTAGCTACAACTGCAACTGACCCACAAATTGTACGAAAAATCTGTTGGACAATTTCCGTCTCTGGGCCGTCGCAGTGGCGCCCAACGCGTTGGCCCATATTCGGCTGGCAATCGTCACTCGGTGGGGGCCACGGTCACCGGCTGTTCGGCATATTGGCGACCCGACAACATGCCGCACACGATATGCCCGCAGACATTTATACATATGTATATATCCTCGGCGTATCATGACACAGCGCCACAATTTCTCACGGTTCCCGCGCTGCAATTTGCCAAAGTTGCTGCGGGGATCTCGACAGCAACCGCGATTCACCCCCCAACAACAACAACAACAACAACATCTGACAACTTGTCAGCAGCGGTAATAATGAGCTGCATTTAGGGTGCCCCGACTAGGGATAATAACACGACAAATTTCATGTGATCTGCACGTAAAAATCTTCAAGCTAAAAGTTAGAATATCGAATTTATCTCTATATATATATATCCATATATATATATATGAAACTTTTAGAAATCGAATTGTTTATCCATCATCAGTAAATGTCCAATTCATTGTCTTGGCCTGATTATCAGCCTCATCTCTAAGCTCCAATTGCAGCCCAATCCCAAGCATCGCGAGCTGCAAGAGTTCGTCTCCTGAAGACAATAAAAACGTAAATTGCTTGAACACATGTTCGCGGATGCAACCAACCCGCTGCTCGCTGCCTCGGCTGGCCACCCACTTGCCGCAGCCCCAGAGAGCGAGAGAGAGAGAGAGAGACTAGTGACTGCAAGTGGAGCTGCCCCAAAGAGTGTCAGTGTCGCCGCAAACCGTGGGAAACTTTACTTTGCTGCAATCTCAAAAAGAACAGCAACAAGTGCTGGCCCGACTAAGCAATACCCTGCAAAACTACTGTTTTCTAGGCAGTTTCTTAACATTTTTTCAGACGAAGCTACCAACGAGCAGATATTCCAAATTCCAAGTCAGGCGGACGGCCAAGACGAACAAGCACACAAAACCAATATGCTCACTTCACTTCGTGGGCGAGTATGAAAGGTAAATAAATACATCAATTATTTACTATTCAACAACTAACAACTAGATGTGGGCAACGCATGCAACAACGGCGGTGGCTAAGAGAGCTAAGAGAGCTAAGACAGCGGTCTATGTCCACTGTGTAGCCCCAATTTGGCGCTACGGTGTGCAGTTTTGGGGAATATCCGCCAAATCTAACTATAAACGCATACGCATGGTATGTGCACGGCTCTGCCCTGCATCGAGATCTGCAACTGTATACAGTGGAGCAACAGATTGGGAGACACACTAGCAGATATAGTCAGTGACGGACTGGTTAGCCACCGCAGCAGACTAGCGAGACGATTGCGCTCAGCGAGGCCACTAAGGCGACTAAAGTAAAGTTTAATCTATTGACATTTTGTATATTTATATGTGCTGCTGTGCCTAGAAGGCAGAACGTTGGGCTCTTTATCTTATCTTCTAAATGTGTTGTTAAGCTACTACGAAGAAAAAAATAAGAAAAAAATAAGCTAAAGACTTAGCATAGATCACTCGGTTATCTTAACTAAAGCTTAAGCTAAGTTAGTAATAAGATATAATTCTAACACAAATTCCATTATGAATTAGTAAAACAATTTTCAATTTTTGGGTTTCTTCATAATAATTTCAAAAAACGTTTATTTTCCTTGCTTTAATGTTGCATATTAATTTTCTTTAATTTTCTTCTTATTTTTTTTTTTTTTTTGATTTTGATTTATTTGATGTGTTGGATTTTCTAGTTTGACTATAGGCAAAATGAGAGTAAATCAATTTTCGAGAGCAAAGAAGTCACGGAGTTCAAGTTGAATCAATCGAACCTAAGTATTGCTTATGCTTAATACAAATTAATGCATTTGGCTTTTTGATATAGGAAAAAAGGAGAAAAGATTTTCTTTGATTTAAATATTTGTATTAAGTGTTAATAAATAGATTAATTTTAGTTAATAACAGTTTTTTTTTTCTTTTTTGGTTGTATTTGGAGTTATATTTTGCTATAACTTAACTGCTAATTTCTTTTATGTACAATTCTCAACCCCTTTTTTGTCAAGTGTATTAAGCGCCAAAAAAAAAATTGATTGTTGCTGCAGTTATTTTTTTTTTTGCTTTTTTTTGATTTTTTTTTATATATATTTAAGCAGCTTTTCTCGTTTGCTAGCTAATCGTATAGCTTATTTACTTCTATATAATTATTAATATATATTTATTCATTTTCATTTTGTTGAATTTTCCTCTTTTTTTAGTTTTCCTTTAGTTGCATTTGCTGTAGAATTTCGGTGAGAGTTAAAAGGCATGCAAATATTTTGTGCTTGAATGCAATAATATATATATATATGTATATATAATCCATAGGCTATAAACAGGCCCTAAAAAACACAATTTGATATTATATATGAATAAATATATATATATACGTATATAAATATATATACTTATGTATAAACAATATTTGATGAAATTCACAGCAATTCAATTTGGCCTTTGATGTACAAAGTGAATTGTTAATTGTGCTGAGCGATCGCATTGTTAGTTAGAGTGTTTAAGCTGTGTTTAAGTTAAGCATATGTTTAGCTAGTTTTGAATTGAACGGAAACCGGATCGTGTCAACTTCTTCTATGCATAGCAGTAATTTCTTCATTTTCTCCCTTTTTTGACCAACACATTTTCAGTTTTAGTTTAGAACAAAAGTCTTGAGTACATTTTTTGTCACATTTCTTCTCAAATTTATATATATATATATATGTATATATTATGTTTCCTTATAAGGATAATACAAACTATATATATATATATATACATATATATGTTTCAATACCATTGCACTTCAAATTGGTGTTAAGCATTTAATAAATTTCCAAGCGATTTCACAATTTATATTATTTTATTATTATTATTATTATTATTATTATTATTATTATTATTATTATTATTATTATTATTATTATTATTATTATTATTATTATTATTATTATTATTATTATTATTATTATTATTATTATTATTATTATTATTATTATTATTATTATTATTATTATTATTATTATTATTATTATTATTATTATTATTATTATTATTATTATTATTATTATTATTATTATTATTATTATTATTATTATTATTATTATTATTATTATTATTATTATTATTATTATTATTATTATTATTATTATTATTATTATTATTATTATTATTATTATTATTATTATTATTATTATTATTATTATTATTATTATTATTATTATTATTATTATTATTATTATTATTATTATTATTATTATTATTATTATTATTATTATTATTATTATTATTATTATTATTATTATTATTATTATTATTATTATTATTATTATTATTATTATTATTATTATTATTATTATTATTATTATTATTATTATTATTATTATTATTATTATTATTATTATTATTATTATTATTATTATTATTATTATTATTATTATTATTATTATTATTATTATTATTATTATTATTATTATTATTATTATTATTATTATTATTATTATTATTATTATTATTATTATTATTGTTATTATTATTACTGTTATTATTATTACTATTGTTATTATTAATATTTTTTATTAACAAAAATACCTCTAAAAAAATTTATTTTTTTATATGTATATATATATTTCATTGATTGCTTTTATGCTGGAAACATTTACGCTAAGAAAAGTAGTCAGACTACAGTAAGCATTCAATATGAGCAGCCAGCTAGCCAACTGCTTAGATGTCATATCGAATGATCACTGTAGCTAGCCAAACGTAATTTTATAAGAATTGGACTACGCAAACTCAACGCAAGCAGTTCGAAAATTTTACTTATATAATTCGAAAAGAAAAGAACTAAAAAAATAAACAAAAAAAATAGTTTTGGGTGCCAACAAACGAGATATGAACACTAAGAATTATATAGAAACACAAGGCAATATTGACGAGAAAGAGAACATAGGTGTACGTTAAAATAGATATAAGTATAAGATATAAGTATAAAGCACATTGCAATAGAAAATGTACAATCGAAAGATGTAGATAGAATGAACCCTGAACCCACAGCGCACTGAAAAGACTTTAGTATCAGTTAAAATTCTGAAAATAATATACATATAGGCTCGAAAGTCATGTTTAAAAGTAGTGGAAATTTTCTACTTATCGATATATATCGATATCAAGATAAGATCAAATAACGGTATGGATGCTTCAAGGCTGAAAGCAGAAGCAGAAAAGTTTTTGCTTGTTTCGAGATATGTGTGTAAGGAAAGCGAGGGTAACTGCCAGTCAGGCAGACTAGAGCTATCAAAATTGATTCTGCTACGGTTGCATTTGAGTAATGAGAGGCAACAAAAGACGCTTGACTTGATTCGAGATATGTGTATAAGGCAAGTAAGTGATGCTGGGTTCAGGGTATTTGCTCGTCAGGCATTGCCGACTATTTTATCATAGATATGGTGTTTTAACACTTGTTTATATTAACTTATTTTTTGTGATTTTAAACTTAGATTTTATTGATATCTATATATATATATTTTATTTATTTTGTTTTTGGATTCTTGTTTTTTTTTTTTTTTTATATGATTCTACTGTTTCACACATTTGGTTTTACTGTAAGCAGAGTTTGTCAGAGTTTAGAGTTTGGTTTTAATGTTTTTTTGTATTTTTTTTTTCTTTGATTTTTTATAAAGCTGAACCACATATAAAATAGAAATCATTTTAGTATGGTGATTAGACTGTTTTTAGAGAAGAAAATATATATACGAAAGCAGAAAATAAGAAAACAGTGTATAAATTGTTAAGCATAGGTGTATAGTTCGTATAGAGTGTGTATAGAGTGTGTATAGAGTGTGTGTATAGAGTGTGTGTATAGAGTGTGTGTATAGAGAGTCTGTTTACCAGAGAGTTTCCAGAGAGTTTGCACGACGATGATTGTAAAATGCGATAGTTTCTAAGGCATTCAAAACGTACTTATATACTTCTATATAAATATTGTATGTAAATATATTTTGGATTTTATATATCTACCCATTTGAATATGTTTTTGAAAGTTGCAAGCTCTAAGTAGTTGTAGATTGCCAAAAAAAATTGAATAGAAAAATTTTGATATCATTCAATAAGGCATGCACCAAAAAATATCATATCGTATATGTATATATGTCTAATAGTAAATCAAAAAAAAAAAATAACATACATATGTATAATATATATATATATATATATATATGTGTGTATAGAGTATGTATAAGCAACTTTGATTTCAATTTGTACTCCAAAAATATCCATAGGCTGACTAATGCATACGTGCAGGCTGACTAAATAACTAAGCTCAACAGCTAAACTATTTCAGTTGAGATTTCAATGCACAATAGTTGAAACAAAATTTTAAATTAAAAGAAAGATTATTTATATACATTACATGCATATTTTTTATATACTAAAACGCTTTTTTCAAATATAAAAAATTTTGTTAGTTTTTTTTTTAAAGTTCCTTTCATAATTAAAATTATAATTAAGTTCAGGTAATATAACTGGAGCTGGGCTGCAGCATTGCAGATTATGCAAGCATTTTCAATGGACTTAGTGTCATTAGGCCAATATCGATGAGAACATGTCTTAGCTGGCTGGCTGGCACTTGGCCCTGCGTACGATAGGAAAATCAGGAACCTTCTGCAAATTATTGACAGCCTTACCGACCGACTAGAGCTCTACTCCAAGCTGACACTTAACGTTTTTAAAATTGAAAGTAAAAGAAAGGAACTCTTTAATTTATATAAAAGTTATACAGATGAACAAGTTGATTTAGCCAGGCTCAGCTCTTTAGCGAGCTAGTTAACTAGTTAACTAGTTAACATTATGCTCTAGCCATAGGCAGACAGCTATACGAAAACTTGAACTGATTTATATTCCTTCCTTCATTTAGGAAGTCTGCAAGCTGTTCATTGCAAGATATAAGATTATGTGTCTTCTTCTTCTTCTACTACTTCCTTTCTCTTCAAATAATATCTAGATATATTGAAGCAAGACTGATCGCTTTAGTTTGGAACCGAATTGATTGTCTGAGCAGTTGTATTGCTGCAGAAAGCAAGAAACAAATATAAAAAAATAAATTCTGCACGCCTACATAGTTCAGCTCTACGGATCGATTAGAATATACATAACTAAGTATGTACAGCATGTTTGTATTTATATATTATATATATATATATGTGTGTGTGATATATATGTGTGTTATATACAGATATATAGGTATATTAGGAGCATGCCACATGCAACTTGTGTCAATTGAGTAAAGTTAAAAAGTTTGTTTTTAATCTGAAACACACACAAAAGGTTTCCTGACATTGCTTTTGGCTTGAGTTATAGTTACACACATATATATATATTTATACACATAAATATATGCATAGATATATATATATAATTTATTTTTGATTAGTTCACAATAAGCAAATTTTGTTTTCAATTAATATCGATTATCAACATATCGCTATAATCGAGCTGAGTGTAAGCATCCATTAGTGGAGTATTTGCCTTATTTATTTGGTTTTAAAAGCTTTAGATTTAGGCATTTATCATTATATACATATATATAGTGTGTATATATATATATATATATATATATATATATATATATATATATATATATATCTTTGCCTAGCATTATTTTGATATTATATGTATATTAGCATATATATGTATCTATTTTATTTGTTATCGGAAGAAAAAAAAACATAAACAAAAATGGTTGACTTTAAAAATTTGCGGTTTTCTTTCTTTCTTTCACTTTTTTGCAAGCATTTCAATAAAAATGCTTTCACAATAGAACAAGTGCCTAATGTTAAGTTATATATGTATATATAATTTAAAAAAAAAACAAGCATTTCCTTTATTTTAATTGGTGTTATATAATATATATATATATATATATATATATATATATATATATATATATATATATATATATATATATATATATATATATATATATATATATATATATATATATATATATATATATATATATATATATATATATATATATATATATATATATATATATATATATATATATATATATATATATATATATATATATATATATATATATATATATATATATATATATATATATATATATATATATATATATGCTATATATACTTTTTCTATACTTTTTTCTTGACGCATGACATTCCGCGTTGTTAATTGTATTTGATTTTATTTTCTATGTATTAGTTTCAAATATTTTGCAATTTATTGAATTTTCAAACAAACAAAAATTCAAGTTTCAGTTTCGCTTTTAATTTTGCCTTCAGCAAGTGACATTTGTATGCATGTGTGTCTGTGTGTCTGTGTGTGGGTGTGTCTGTGTGTGTTGTTGAATGTACTTAACCATTTATATTATACATATACACATACATATACATACATATATATATACATATATATATATATATATATATACATACATATATATATGTGCGTCTGTTTGTATGTATATATCAAACCATATTTGTATTTATTGTGCACGAATTCGTTGTCTTTGCTTCATGCTTCCAACTCTTTGACAATTTCGAATTACACCTGCTGCGGTTGTTAATCACCACCTAAACTTAACGCCTGCACTATACGTGGATCAGCTTTACTACCCTCACGAAACTCTTCCAAGGTTAGCCGATCGTCGTGATTCTTGTCCATTTGATCGAAGATCTTGTCGACGCGCTTCTGCGGCGTATTCTCATCCTCCGTTTGCGGCTGTTGGCCCTGCGACAAAGTGGAAATTCCATAATTATTAATATTCAATATGCAATTCAATCAACATTCAATCATTGCATTCATGGAATCTGCATTCAATTGGATGAGCATTCAATGCACTTCATTGTTCGACGAGCTTCATCGAATGGAACATTTTAGCACCTGCAGACATTTACCTTTGTGAGCTGGACAAAGTTAACAAATCATAGAGAAAAAAATGTTACAATCCGGTTTAACCAACTGCCTAATTCACGTTTACTTTTCGATGGGCCACGCACAAAACTTTTGCATTTCACTCGCACTACTATTTTTATGACCACAGCTGGATTTACCAAATGTCGGACAGCAGGACGCACATTGCACAAAGTTCTCTGCTTACTTTGCTAATGAGTATGAGCCGTACTTTTTTTTATTTATATACCAGTTGAATGCTCGCTCGAAAAAGTCTTGAATAAGAAATTTCTAGAGTTTTAACCTTGAGTCTAACTCAACTAAACTTTACGCAAATGGAGTGAACATAGAGAGGGCGACATTGCCGCTGTTATAACTCCAGCTTACACAAATGATTGCCTATTACTATATAATATTCAAATGCCTTAACTGTTGCCTGCTGCTGTTGCATTAGTATTAGTGTGAGGCTGAGAGCTTGACTTGAGCTGCTGTAAATTATATTATCCGACTGGGTCTGCGTCTTAGTTGCACGCTTCTCTATTCTAGCTCTGTGAGTGAGAGAGAGAGAGAGACAAAGATAGCTGTTGCTGAGCAAAGTCGCGGCTGTTGCTGAGTGAGAGCGAGCTGGCTATTGAGCTCATTTGCACAGGGTCGTTATGATAGTCAGTGCACGAAGCGAAGGCGACGAGAAATTAAGATTCCGAAAGCGCACTTTGTGAAAGACGACAGCACACTGGGAATTCGCATTTGAGCGCAGTTGTAAAAACTCAAAAGTCAAATGGAAGGTGAGCAAATTGACACAAGTCCAGCATATATAGTTTTTCTTTCTGCATTCATTTGACTCCGTTTTACTCTTCTTCTCTCTCGCTCTCTCTCGCTCTCGCTCTGAAGACTTACCACCATTTGATAAATGGCGTCGACAATATTGTACATTTCCTCGCGAGTTATGTAGCCATCGTTGTCGACGTCATAGAGACGGAAGGCCCCTATTGATTGAGAGAAGAGAGAAGAAATGTTCAACATTTATTTAACTGGTCTTAGCACCTGGCGGACTTACAGTGCAATTTCTCATCCAGATTGCCACGTGATGTTATGGACAGCGCACGTATGAACTCCTCAAACTCAATGGCTCCATCCTGGCGATATTGAAATGAATTAATTAGTTCAATTGCATTGCTCGCATGGCGCTTTACTTACATTATTCTCATCGAACACTCGAAATACCAACGAGGCAAATTTACTGGGATCGCCGTCTGGGAAAAATTGCTTATAAATTTTGATGAATCCCTGTGCGCAGAGAACGTTCAACAACAACAAGTAACAAGAAAATAGATGAAATCAAGTCAAAGTATTGCTAATCTATATATAAATGTGTTTGTTATTTAGAATCAAGACTGCAAACGTTACGGGAAGATTAGTAATTCCGCTTGCAGTTGGCATTCACGAGGCGTGTTCAAAAAGTATCAGAAACTTTGTTTTTTCTGTTTCAAATTTAGTTTTTTTTTTTTTTTTTTTATTTATTCAGCTTTTTTGTTCACTTGAAAGTTATCCTTTTGAGATATTAGACACTTTTGCCAACGATGTCGTCTTTAGCTTCTCAATCGTAGCAACGCGTTCTGCTTTCATGGGCCTCCTCAGTTTCGGGCACAAGAAACAGTTGCAGTCAGCCATGTCTGGCGCATAAGCTGGCTGCGGCCTCATAAACGTCTTGCCTTTGGCCAAAAGTTTGGTACAGATTGTTTGCGCCACTTTTTTGGTATAGGCAAAAGTTGAAGAGAAGGCAAAACATGTCTAAGCCAAAATGATCAAAAGTTAACTGAATGCGGCCGAACTGTTTGGCCTAAATGAGCAATATGAATAGCAACAATCGAAAAGCGAATAGGCTATGTCTGCTTATGCGATTGGCGACTTTTGGTATTCACATTTCTCTCTTTTGGCGACAAGCTTAGCCTATTGCAATTAGTTTTTAGTCATTTTGGCGTGGCAATCAACATTTGCAATGCTTTTTGATTAGATAAATATAAAAAAAAATCAAATCAGCTTGCAGTCAAGACATATACAAAATGTTATGCAAACAGAAACATATTTATAGATTTAGCTTGGATCAGTTCAGTTTAAGTTTTTAGTTAGTTTACAAATTGTAACAAAACTGATTTTAGTGATTAGCGAAAGTCTTAAAAGCTAAGCCAGAGCTGTTTAGCTTTGATTTCGTTTAACGTATTTACATTCATATTAATGGCTTGTTTCGCAGCTTTCACAATTCGATTTTAGTTCATGGCTTTTATAACCGATTGGAACAATCACATCGAGCAATCACATTAGCCGCCGCAGCAAGCCCTGTGGCCAGCCTCAAACCAACCCGACAGCTGTGACCCCAGCTGCACAGTCTCTATGAGGCAACAACACAATTTTAACACGCTGCACCAAATTTCATTTCAAATAAGCGCAAAACTTATGTGTCACAAAAATAACCATGGCGCATTTATTTTTATATATGATTTATTATTATTTTATTTTCTTTAGGCCCTGGTAATACATCATTTTATGCGTTGCCTGAAAACCGCAAATACCTTTGCGAGTGTGCTGTAAATAATATATACCTATATAGATATACATATATTTGAAATATACATATATTTATGCGCTGAAAATATTAAAAAAAAAAAACAAACAAACATAGTCGAAGTTTGAAGCACGACTAGCAGATACCGCGTAGCTAGCTCAACTTATAAAGTGGCCTTCAGCCCGCTACATTTTGGAGTCTCTCTCAAATGCCTAAGAATCAGAATTATACACAACCGATGCTACCTAGAAGCAGTGCTTGAAAGCTGTGTATGCCTAACCAACTAACCTAGTACCAAATATTGTGGTAGACGAAGTCTCAATCGATATCAATCGATATTTATCGATCTATCAAAGTTAATGTGAACATCAGAGCATCGAGTAGTATTTGCTCTAAGCGGGCGAACGCACGCAGAAGCCACTTTCGTTCTTCAACTAATTTATTTTTTTCTTTGAATTTACTCTTCAGCTTTACTTCTTCGCTCTCGACTTGTAATTAACTAGAATTCTCTAACTTGGCGTCTCGCGCTCCTAAAGTTGACTTGCACCCGTATCATAGCTCTCTAGTGTTTGCCCCAGTCAAACGCTGACTAAGAAATATTTGTTTACACAAATATTTGCTGTTTTCGATGCTGTCCCATAATGCCCCTTTGTCAAACAGTAGACGCCAATAGGGGGCGAGCGGCCTGAGCCCTGGCAGCGACCACATTTTACATATCACTGGAAAAAAAAAAAAACAAAAAAAAAAAGCATCGACTATTTTCAGTGGCAGCCGCAAACAGGCCGCAAAAAGCCGCAGAACTGCGGCACCAATAATCGCGTTGGCACTGACTGTGTGAGCGTGGCGCAAGGCCAAACAAACATAAAATTTCGAGTATGGCCATAACAAATTTGCCATGTAAATAAAAAAGAAGAAAAATCAAGCAGGAGGACTTGCTAAGTAGTTTTCGCTTTTGTTTAAAATTCTGAATTGTCGAATGGGCAAAAAAAAAAAACAGACTTCATGGATATTATTGTGGTTAATGGGCTTATTTTGCTGGTTAAAAATAATATATGTTGTAAACGTATGGGCGATGAGCTCGCGCCTCTTACTTACTTGTTCAGTCAGCAGACCGTTCGGGCAGTCTTTGAGAAAACCTTTGTGCCTTCAAAGTGACATAGATTTGTTTTTTTGGTTTTGGTTTTTTTTTGGGATAGCACAGTTCAGTGAGATACAGGTAAAACAAAAGAAGTCCAGAGAGCAAAATGCAAGAGTTGAAGTACACATAGAGAAAGAGAGAGAGAGAGAGAGAGAGAGAGAGAGAGCGAGAGCAAGAGAAAGAGAGAGAGGGAGAGAAGATTAACATAGCGCAGATACAAACAGTCCAAAAATGTTGATAAAACACAAAAGAAGAAAGAAAAGAAAAAAAAACAAAACAAAACAAAACAATGAAAAACGTAATTAAAAATTAAAAATTAATAAAAATTCATATTTAAATATCTGAGCATATGCAGGTGTGTTCAAAAAAATAGTAGTGCGATCGAAATTTTGGAGAGCAGCATTTGTTGTGTTAAACATAATATATTGAAGAGCATTTGAAACGAGTATTAAGCTATTAGGTTAATCACAAAATGTTGCTGTCCAACATTTTGGTCGTACTACTATTTTTATGAACACAGCTGTACATATATACATATGTATCCATGTTTGTTTGTATGTATAATAATAAAATTTAAAAATTAAAAAAAAAAAAAAACACACACACGGCATGAGAGAAATTTATACATGGAAAATCGGTTAATGTAAATATTTAATAATCGAATGTCAACAATTTCGTGTGCATTATTTAATGCTAATTGTGTTTGTGATATTTACATAATGTGACGCATTCGCATTCGCAGTCGCAGTCGCAGTCGCAGTCGCAATCGAATTGACCCTCAATTGTTGTGAAAATTCGAATTTCGAAGCGAATGCGAACACACACACACACAGAGATAACGAGAGAGAGAGAGAGAGAGAGAGAGACAAATGAAGATGATTAAGAGAAAAATTAACAAAAAGAATTATTTTAAATGGAATGAACTCATGTGTGTGTAATACATACATACTCATTAAGAGGCGCTACGATTTGTGACATGTAACAAATTGCAAATTGCAATTGCAACAACAAAACTCTTACCATTGACGTATTTCCTTTTCGGTAACTGCAAAGAGATGAAACAGAGGGAGAGAGAGAGAGAGAGAGAGACATCTATTAAATACTTGAAATGAAAGCAAGTGTGAATGTTCTAGTTGGGAGAGCAGGACTAGCAGTTACCCTGAACTCTGCGCAGAGCTGATATTGCAATCATTCTACGCTTCAAACAATACACACGCACACACACACACGCACACACACACACACGTATGTAGGCGCTCTGCTTACTGCGCAGTTAACGCAACAGCTGCGCCTGGGCTGCAGTGGGTCTGCGCTAATAGTTGAATAACTTTTCCTCTCGATGGATTCTTTAAATCAAATTTTCAGAGTGCGCTATTTTCGCTAAGTCATTATACCCTGTACTCTCAGGGGCTTAGAGTATAACAAGTATAGACAGTCAGAAAGCATTTTGTGTTGGTGGCTCATAGTCATGTATACCCTTCTACTATTTAGTAATAGATAAGTAGTATAAAAGCCTTCTATACGCTATTCATTGATTGTGACAGCTACGTAGTTGTCCACCAACAGAAAAAGCAAACGCCAGCGACTCTCTAGAGACGAAAAGGTCTCTAGAGACCAAGGCAAAGCGCAAAGATCGCCTCCGACACGCCGTATGGCAAGAGCGAGGCGACTAGCTCTGCCACAACATTCCTATATACGAGTATATGATATTTCAGAGTTTCTGTAGAGAGGCTATCTCTCATATATATATCTATATCTATCATATACATAACATATATACAAAGTATTGGACTATAGCTGTATAGCTTCTCCAATAATTTAAAACGCACCCAGGGGGGGGGGGGGTGGCATAGCTAAGCATTCGTCATATTTTTATATAACTAAATACCTAATCTGTGCTGGGTATCTACAAGCTTATATTCGATATATCTCTAGCTTCAAAGGGGCGAACGAACAGCTGGACAAACATTTGCTCTTTGCATCAAACAAACAAACCTGGCAATCAGTAGCAGTGCAGGCAAACCCTTGATAGCAGTTTTACTAAGTGAATTAGTAGAACAGTTGCACATCTAGTTTCGAATTTACGACTTTAATCGAATTAGCAATCATTCACGAGTTGTCCAAGCATGCCCCGAGCAGAGGCAATTAGGCAGCGGGCAGCGCTGTTTGGGTGCCAGACACGACAAAACTTTCTAAACAGATTAAGCTGAGATGTTCTCTACAGTATATGGCATCAGTCTAGCTAAAAGTACACGCCAATAATAATAATAATAATAATAATAATAATAATGATAATGATAATGATAATAGTAGTAATACTAATACTAATACGAATAATAATCGCCATGGGTCATAAGATTAGCTGTCGCGCACTCAAGTTGGCTGCGTTGAATTGAGACGCGGACGTTGCTTAAGCAGCTTAAATCTGGCCTTATCGCCAGCCAGATGGCCAAGCCGATGAGCTCTCAAACAATTTGGCTCAGCCGCTGAGTTATGCCGTCTTAGGCCAAGTTTGGTCGGCTTGCGGACTTCTACTTCTAATATTGATGAGATGCCATTGACTGGGCTTAGGCAGCAGACCCCACTAAGAAGCTTGGCAATTGACGAGGTAGCTTGCCGGAAGCATAATAACTGCATGTCTGTGTGTGTGTGTGTGTGTGTGTGTAAAGTTGCATAAAGTTCATATCATTTAATAAATCATTTAATTTATTACCTGGCAGTTCAGGTAGCACAGGCAGCGCAGTCAAAGCCAGACACCTAGAGGCAACACCCATGCCCATTTTAACTATTGAAGCTATGTGCTCAGCTACATATATACACATATTGATATACATATATATATATATATATATGTGCGTGTGCGTGTGCGTGTGTATGTGTATGACTTATATATGTGTATGTAAGCTTATCGTCATATAGCATACTTAAAGGCGCGTGTGGTGCATGCACGTCTGCACTTAGAAGCCAGCGCGAAGCCGTGTGTCGTGTGCCACTTTACAAATGAAAAACATTGAAAAAAAAAACACGACTAAAGTTAGCTTAGCGAATGTAACGAACTCGTAATACACTCACGTTTGAAAGAAGAATACCCACTCAATATGATCATTATCAATATGAATAGATTTGAAGCTAACAAAAACATGCAGAGAGCAGAAAGTCTATGCAACTATACTGAGGTTAAGCGAGGGTTAATGAGACCAATAAGCAGCTGGACTTAGAGAGAGCTAGTTGAATACGCAGCTAGAGAGTGAGATAGGTACTGCCCTAACATCCAGCTGCTTATATTTAAGTACTCGCCATCAACCCAACTGCTTATACCAATATGAATTGGTCTCAACAAACTCTGATTAGCCTTAGCTTTACTGTTGGCGCAGACTATAGTCTCTCTATAGCATAGAGAGCAATCGTTAGTCAAACAATGAGTTCTTCTTTAAATATTTAACATATATATACTCAAATTGTTTTCACACAAAATGTTGCTGTCCAACATTTCAATCGCACTACTATTTTTATGAACACAGCAAATTCCGAATATAAATATTAAATGAAAATACTATTTAAAGCGGTTTACACTTGGAACATATATATAATAATATAATTCTAGAGTTATTTTAATATCTTTACTTTAAGAGACTTTCTATATATATATATATATTATAATAGATAACTGTTATATTAGGTAAGGCAAAAGAGTTGTCTTCAAATAGTGAAAACTCTTCCTAAGCCTGTTCAGTTGGCTAATAACAATTCAATTTATTGACTTCCCAAGTGCCTCAATTATGCTCTTTATCAAACCAATAGGCGATCTGGACTCATTGTTAAGCCAAGCCCATTTCGCTGGCTCTCAATCAAAGAGCTCTACAATTGACTTCGCATACCACTCGACTATATCGCAGTAGACAAACATTTGATCGAAGCTCTTTGATTGGGCTTGTTAAGCAATTTGCCAACGAGACATGTATAAAACAGAACAGAAAAATCATTTGATATTTTGATATATGTGAATTGCATTATTAATTGGAGTATGTAATGGCATTGAGGGTTAGCTGAGGAGCTCATGGGTCTTGGGTCTTGAGGCCGACTGGCCGACTGGCCGTCCGTCAGTCATAGCGCCTGGCTTGCACGCAATTCAAGTCAGCCGCAGCCATTGAGCACAAATTGAAAAGCTCCCCAGTTGCCTGGCATCAAAATATAACTCATTATAAGCCGGGCGGGCGGTCCCCTCTATCTCGCCCTCTATCCACCTCAGCTCGCCACGCACCACCGCACCACCGCACCGGCATAAGCACAAAGCGCCATCAAATCGCTGGGGCCAGCACCACCCCCCCCCTCCACCCCCTTCCCGCCCATCGCACAACACACACATACATACACACTTAAAAGTCTACGCACGCCAACGCGTCCGCTAAGTTAGCTCCTGGGCATGTTGATGTCGACGTTAGAGGACTTTTACTGCGGCTATATGAATAATACATGTGTATGGGTATATCTCAGGCTACGCGTGTGTGTGTGTGTGTGTGTGTGTGTGTGTGTGTGTTTAGCGCCGCCAGCAGCAAAGCAAATTAGTTCATAGCCAGGCGAATTGAGTGAGCTACTCCAAGAACCAATTCCCTTCACACAGGCCAACACAAGAAAAGAAAAAAAAAAAAGAAAAAAGAATAAGAAAACAAAATTATTTCGATTTAAATGTTTATTTGCACAAGGCGGCATTTTTCGTCTTCCTTTTTTTTGTTTTTGCTTTTTAGTCTGATTCAGCCATTTTGTCTTCCTTTGGCATCTGCCCGCAGTGTTTATTTAATCATTTTCGAAAGAAAAAAAAAAAACATTTTTCGTTGCCTGCTTTTGGGGGCGGGGGGCAGGCGACAAAAAGGCCAACGACTTTTGTGATTTTGACTCTTGGCGGCATTTGATTTAACTTTAAACTGATTAAATTTAACTTTTTTTTTCATATAAGCAGAAACTGGCAAAGACAGAGAGAGTGTGAGAGAGAGCGAGAGAGAGAGAGAGAGGGAGGCAGAGGCAGAGGCAGAGGCAAAGACAGAGGCAGAGACAGAGACAGAGACAGAGACAGAGACAGAGACAGAGACAGAGACAGAGACAGAGACAGAGACATCAACACGCACACACCTAGCTGGTGGCAAGTGGAGCTCAGTCAGTCAGCCGCCGCCTGGGAGTGGCCACATGCTAATTAATGAATGGCTGCCAAAGGTCTTGCCAACATCCACACATTGAAAAACCCTCCAACGAAAAAAAAAAAAAAAAAAAATACAAAGTAATATAATTAAGAAGTAAGAGAAGCAAAAAATGAACAAAACTCGAGCTGCGACTTGCATGCGGGCGCATATGTACACACACATGTGTGTGTGTGTGTGTGTGTGTGTGTGTGTGTGTGTGTGTGTGTGTGTGTGTGTGTGTGTGTGTGTGTGTGTGTGTGTGTGTGTGTGTGTGTGTGTGTGTGTGTGTGTGTGTGTGTCTACGTGTGTGTGTGTGTGTGTGTCTCGGTGTGTGTCTCCGTGTGTGTCATGTGCGTGTAACGGCAAACTTTTTGCAGCTGTTTGCCACGCGTCGCCTCACGAGCTTGTGTGTGCATGGCGAATACCCTGTAAACATGACAGTCTCAAATACGCAACAAACACGCCACCTAGCGGCGCAACAAATGACCAATTAATCAAAACACCTAATTGGCTAACGATTCGCCAGCGAGATTATCCACCTCAAAGAGTCGCACAAAATGCATATATATACATCTATATATATATATATATATATATATATATATATATATATATATATATATATATATATATATATATATATATATATATATATGTAAGTAAGTAATTGGCTTAATTAGAAGTCCAAATGCCAATTCAGCTATTTCTATTTATAATTCCATTTGTTTTCAATTGAATTTTGCTTTGCAATTTCCGCGAACGCTATTATTATACCTTGTTATTGCTATGGAAAGGTCTTCAATTATGTTTTTTCCAGCGATGAATTGAAATTGCATTTACTCGCTTGATTGGGCTAGCCAGATATGGTCAAAGAAGACGATTGATTGAAAGTTTTGATCGCTCCGACCGCTAGCCGTATCTATCGCCCATCGCGCTACCAAGGTCTTTTACACCTGATTCTTGCTACCTTCGGAGGCACTACAGTTGCTAACAGTGCAGTGCAATTAATACAAACTTTCAATTGGCCTTGGCATATTTCATGTTCAAGTTTTAATTTATGTTCCGCGTGTGGTTTGCAAGAGTCACGATTTAGTAACATGAAACCGAATGCGTTGCAAATTCCAATTGGTCAGAGAGAAGAAAAAAAACAAATGAACTATTCCCATAACAGCAGCAGTAAGTTGCGAGAGTATAGATGTCGCACGCCAAAAGTAATTTCATTAGCTTCAAATCTGAAATTGAGCGAGAGACTGAAAAGTTGACAGCACAGTTGCTGCGGCGCCTGTTAAAGTTGACGTTAAATTCGATCAAGTTGACGTTAAAGTTGCTTCGATACAATAATTGACACTTTAGTAATCAGCTATCAAGAGTGCCCCTCTCTCTCTCTCTCTCTCTCTCTCATCCTCTCTCCCTCTCTCTTTTCTGTGTATAGCCAAGCGAATCTGTTGGGGACTTCCACGGGTTGACTGACTGACTGACTGACTGGCTGACTGACTAACTGACTGCCAGACTGACTGTGACTCGTCTATATGTTGAACTCAAAACTATAAAACTGGAAGAGCTAATGCTCTCGAGCACTTGTCCCTCGTCCTGTGAAAGCTTCAATGGCGCCATTAGCAAATTATTTACAACATGTGCATCATGTTTTTGGCCTGGGATTGGTATTTGTGCTGGGACTGGGACTGGGACTGGGACTGGGACTGGGACTGTGACTGGGGCAAACACCGTGCATCGGCGCCGCCACTGGGACAATGACAAGAGCAGGAAACAATGCACAGTGTCAAGACTTAAAGAGAAAACAAAGTGAAAAGGACATAATATTGGATAAACGAAGTGAAAGTTGATAGAAATATGAAGATCAGCAAATGCCTAGATATGCCTAGAGTCTAGCCTAGAAGAAATTGTGACTAATATAAAAGAAGATCGGATTAAACTATAATAATCGAATCATTGAAGAGGCAGAACTGGTCTCACCCAACATTTAGCTTCTGCATAGCGAAATTGATTAAAAAACTTATTTGCTGCACAGCGTACCACGGTGCAGTTGGCACTGCCAATGGGGGGCTGGCTTGGGGGAACGCGAGCAGGAACAAGCGCTTGAGACTTCATTGGCAGCAGCTGTTCGATGAGGGCCCGCACTGTGGGGCAGCGGGTGGCTGTGCGATGGTTGTATGTGTTTTTACTGCTCTGGTTGCTTGTTGCTTTTACACGTTTGATTTCCACTGCTAAATGCCAAACAAACTGTCACAGGGAGACAAGTTGAGTGCCCACTCATACCCATGCAGCCATTTAACAGCGCACACACAGAGAGAGGGAGAGAGAGAGAGATAGAATGTGTGTGTGTGACAATGAGGCATCCCACGACGCGCATCGAACACACATACAACAAGTGAAATAATAATTTCAACATTGAATTGAATTTTGAGTGCTAGAACTGACTGCATGCCAATGCGTGATGGGCGGCTTCGGCTGACAAGGACATAGGACATTGGACATTGGACATAGGACATAGGACATAGGACATAGGACATAGGACATAGGACATAGGACATTGGACATAGGACATAGGACATAGGACATAGGACACAGGACATAGGACATAGGACATTGCAAATTGCACGCGTTACAGCCGAAAGGAGCTTCCCCTCTATATATATATATATATATATGGGTCTGCATAGACAACAGCATGTGCCAAATGAATGCAGTTCAAATGGCATTGCAATATGACATTACGACAGGCACGAAGCTTGTCTGGCTGTGAATCTGGCTCTGGCTCTGGCTCTGGCTCTGGCGCTTGATTCTGGGTTCGATTCTGGGCCCTTACTCTGTCTGCATAACATTGGCTGCATTTTAGTTTTATAAGCGATTTGCCGCCGTCTTGCTGCGACTGTTTGGCGAAGCGTAACTCAAATAAAAGTTGACATACAAGCGTCACACAGAGGCAGAGAGGCAGAGAGAGGGAGAGGGAGAGGGAGAGGGAGAGGGAGAGAAGTACTACCAATGCGAACAACAGCGGCAAAAGTAATCAAATATTGGCCACATTTCAACACATTTTTCCTTGGCTGCACTCAGAGTGCGCCCTTATTGACATTGGGTACAAAATGTCCAGCATTTGAATGCTCGTATTGCAAACGTTTTACGTCGCCTCTCCAAACTTACGGTTCGACTTTTTTACTCAACAACATCGAAGTGGGTGGACGAGTCGCTGCACAAGGTGTGCTCTATCGGTGAGTCGTTTCGTACGTCAGTCAGTCAGTCAGTCAGTGAATCAGGCAGTCAGTGATTCAGAGCGAGTCAATCAATCATTCAGTCAATCATTCTATTAGTCAACTAGGCAGTCCAGCTAGTGAGTCACTTTATCAGTGATTCAGAGTTAGTCAGTCAATTAGTCAGCCAATCAATCTGTCTATCATTCAATTGCTCAACAAGTCACTCAGTCAATCACTCAATAAGCCAGTCATTCAGTCAGTCAAACAGTGCATTAAAGTAAGTCAGTCAGTTAGTGATGCAGACTCGATCAGTCAATCACTCACTTAGTAAATCAGTCAGTCAGCTTATCAGCGATTCGAAGTTGGTCAGTCAGTCAATCAGTCAATCAGTCAATGAGTCGGTCAATCAATTCAATCAGTCAGTCCGTCAGCCCGTCAGCTAGTCAAGCAGTCAATCTCAGTTACTCAGCCAATCACTATTCAGACTCAGTGAGTTGATTGACTCCATCCATCTGTGAATCAATCAGTGACTCAGAGTCAGCCAATAGATAAGTGAGGCATATGGAAATATCTTTCTTAGCTTCTCACTTAATAATAATAATAGTAAGACTATACCCATCCGCACCCAGAAAGTCTCTCTCGGTTGCGTACACAAATGCCAGTTATTATTATTGTTACTCATAATTTGAGCATGTTAGGCTCATTTCGGTTAAGTACAGGGTATTAGCTGACTTCAAAACATTTAGTTTGCTCAAGGCTCAATGGAAATACAGTCCAGTAGAGCATTCGGCACTTGAATCAAACGGGGATTGCCAATAATATGGCCACTCTGGCCAATGAACAATAAAGAATACTCCTAAGCTCTTAAAGCCCATGAACCGACTGTGAATCGAAGCCCGCAATCCAAGTGCAATGGGTTAGGAGGGGTGGATGAGGGGGGGGGGCAGGCTCAGGCCGAGTGCTGGGCGGTATATGTGAGTGCACTCAGAAACTTTTGCCATGTGCAACTGTTGGAAAGTAGTATGTGTATAGAAAATTTGTACCAATGCTCCTATAAACTAAGCTATACACACAGCGCCAAGGCCCCCAGGCCACCGACAAGAGGAAGAAGAAGTAAAAAAAAAAAAAAACAGAAAACTTCTCTTTTGCTGGCAAACAGTTATGGAGCACTCGGCCAAAAACGCACTTGTCGCTGACGCACGCTTCACGTACAATTTGTCGGAGTTCCACGAAATGTTTGATATGAAGAGAGCAACTGATTTGATTCACAGAACTGAATCAAAATATACAAGTCTCAGAGATGCTTTTTGCGGTCAACAACAGTCAAAAGACTTAGCCTTTGATGTTTAACCTAATGATTCCCGAAACGAATATAGTTATCGGATGTATGCGAATATTATCAACTATCGAATCGGTACAGCTCTGTACCTAGTATATCCTAAGACTAGGGGCAGAACGGGGCTTTGTAGAGCCATAAAGAATTTATATTCTTAATCATGATTGGGATCTTTCCAACTATCTGTCCGTCGGCCTGTCTATCCGTCTGTCCGTCTGTCCGTCGCTTTGTTTTTCCGTCCTTCTGTCTGTCCGTCCGCCCATCTGTCCCTCCGCCTAATTGGTATAAAGAATCTCTTAAGATATATATAACAAATATGAAATTGTACCTTTTGTTAAGTTCCTCCATCAGTTTCTTCAAAAGAGGAATTGAATTTTAAAAGGACTCGACACGGGCCACAGAGTATTTCCTAGGTACTGCCTATCTCAAAGCTATCAGTGATATATTGAATTCTTTTAGCCGTATTAACATATAAATTACACATACTGCTTACTCGATATACTACTATTCGATGCAGTAGTATACCTTTACTATATGCACAAAGTTCTCTATGAATCTCAATGCGTAACTTGACTTTTTCATGTCAAATGTATTTCATCGCTTGATCAAGCTTCCTGCACATAATCCGATTCAATCAAAGTCATTTTAGATTTAATTCTAGTATCTTGGCTCGATTGAATCCGATTGACTTCAGGGATATAAAAATGATTTAAGATTTTCTGCGAATTCAATGATAAATCGACGTAGCATCGCAAGCTGACAAGTTGAGTAGAGCAAATCAATTTCTTGATATACTCTGGGTAGGAACATATTGAATGCGGTCTAATTTGTATGGCTTTGTGCGGCCAGAGAGCTTTACCAATTCGAAAGTAGCAATAAAAGAAAAAAGACCCCCATTGGCACTTGGGAGGGATGCAGGCAGCACTTAAATGCTACATGGCAGAAACATATTCGTATTCTTTTTATTCTTCTCTGTTTTTTTTTTCCGTATTTATCTGCGAAAAACTTGCGCACGTTTGAGCTGCCAAAATGGCTTTCAAGAGTTTTTAATGCTCGACATAATAATTCATATAGAGTTCAAGGCTGGCAACGCACCCAACATGATTTGTGGGCCCAAAGTGGGGGGGGGGCGGGGGCGGGGAAATTGTTGCCTACTCACAGTATGTGTCCGTTGTCAGACGATCAATGGTGTCCTGCTTCAATTTGGAGTTCTTCTTGCCCATTGTGCTGCTGGTGCTGGCTCTGGTGCTGGCTCTGGTGCTGATGCTGGTGCTGGAGCTGGTGCTGGTGCCGGTGCTGGTGCCGGTGCTGGTTGGTGTGTGTGTCGCTGAGAGATGAGTGCGGCCGCACAGGCAGTTGGGTCAGCAACGGGCAGCCTGTTAACGTTAACAGGTAATTGGACGGGGCGTGTCTTATCCCGATTTGCCACTGGTTAGATCTGAAAGAACAAGTGACAGCGAGATTAAAGATAGACGTACGTATACATATCAGCTGTGTGCCACAAGGCGCATTGTCACGGCGAAACGCTATCCATCATGCACTAGCCACAGCAGCCCCATGCCCCATGCTGCACCTGCCAGCATGGCCGTGGAAACATCAGCGCCACAGCCCCCCGAGCGTCAGGCGCGCGCTGATGAATAGCAAAAGCTACTTTGATATTTAAGCATGTCAGAGCCAGTTTTGTGTGTATGTATAAGTGTATGTATGTGTGTGCATGCATGTGTGTGTGTGTGTGTGTGTGTGTGTGTGTGTATAGCCCAAAAACACGACGACGCTGACTACGTCAACAGCCAGGGACATCTCACAATACCAGCGAATGCCAAAAGGAGCTGGCGTCAGTCATTCGCTCATTCACTCATTCGCTCATTCACTCAGCCAGTCACTTAGTCAACTTTTACACTTCCGCTTAGCTATTCATAATTCTCTGCCGGCTTTAAGAATTATATAATCAAAAGAAGCAAATCTTATGGAATCTCACAGAATATTATAGAAAAGTTATATATATTTTTTTTTTATCTCTCTATATTAAATTCAAATTAATTTATTTAAGCATGTAATTAATGAAAGTCTAAGCAAAGAGCATCTAGTTGACGGCGAGCAAAAAGTTTGACTATGCTTCGCCTCCTGTTTGCTTCCTTTGGCTTTACCTTTGCGGTTTGAGCAGCAAGGACAATGCCGAGACTGCTGCTGCCGCTGCCGCTGCCGCTTCTGCTGCTGCTGCTGCTGATGCTGGTATGGATGACGACAAGTTTTGCAATCAAGTTATGTAATTAAAATGTAAATAATTTCCCAAGCAAATTTTGTGTGCAAACTTTTTTAATTCGTTGTTGCAAAATTTTGGATGAGCCTTCAATTGACTTTAAATTGGCTAGTGAAACGGTCTTACGCTCTCGCTTGCTCTCCCTCTCCCTCTCTCTCTCTCTCTCTCTCTCTTGCTCTCTCTATGTATATATCTCTTTCTGTTTTTCTCACTATCTGACTTTCTCTCGCATAAGTCTATGATGCGATACTGCCCTTCTCAGCAATTCTCATTAATACAAGTCAATAATACTAAAGCTAAAGTATTCTCGAACCACATACCGAAGAAACTAACAGAAATTTGAATTACTTCCAACTTATTTAAGACATGCATTATTCAACTCTGAATGTCGTAATTAAAATGTATACAAAATAATTGAGAGCTGCGTGCGAGTAGTGCATGATGCCGAGACTCTGTTCAACGATCATTAGAAATGTACGTTTAATGGCCGTGCAGCTCAGGGCTACACCCACACACATACATATTTGTATATATATATATATATATATAAACAGAGAGTGAGAGAGATGTGTGGGCATGTGGATGAAGATATGTATTTAGTCACCCTAGAAATGAGCGCTTGCTCGGGTAGATAAACAAAAAGGACAAATGAAGCAGAACCGAGAGGAGCCGAGGCGTCGGCGGCCTGAGATGGACACGGACGGACAGCGCAGCTGCAGACAGACAGACAACGCTGTCTGTGATGCAATTGCAATGGCTAACGAGCTGCCCCAGCATCGTGCGAGTCACATTGCTGGCGGAAGTTGTTTGTGCCAAAGGCCCAGGCTCGGTCTGGCTGTGTCGGCGTAAGCAAATTGAAAAGGATAGAAAATTGAAAATTGAAAATTGAAAATTGAACATGCTTTAAGACCTCGGGCAGCATCATTCCATAGTGCAGGTGCAGGACACTGAATTGGCTTACGGATAGCCAGGCTAACCATCTGGCTCGGCTCGGCTTGGCTCGGCTCTTCCCTATCATAGAGACGTAGTCGACATTACGCGATTTCCCGTTAGCTTTAAATGTATTTTAACTTTTGCTATTACGTGCGCCGAAAATTACACAGAATTGCCGCTGGCGTCGACATTTAATTGAATAATTGCCAAACGACTTGTAAACAAGTTAGAAGACTGGCCCAGAACTTTGCCCAACGAGTTCGTATGCCAATTTGTTTTGGCCAGAGCAGCCAAAGCACAAACATTGGCGACTGACTGGCCCAAGCAGTGCTAACGTGGTTGCTCAACAAATTGCCCAGCCTTACCTCCACACACACACACACACACACACACACACAAACACACACACACACACACACACTCTCTCTACTCAACCATGTCTTGGGAGGCAGCGCAGCTTAACAAATAACTTGAATGCCAACAGCCAGCGAGACAAAATCTTTGCAATCGGTTAACTATGCGGAATTCACACAATTCACAGCCTCCGAAATGTTACGGGCTTTGTATAATTAAATCAAATGGTGCGTACAAGAAGATATACTACAACTTAGTTAAGTATGTTAACCTAATTAATGTGCTTGACTCACACTGCTCTGAAGACCGTAAAGGACTTCATTAGCCAATTGCAGCTAGAACTAGATCTGTAGGTAAATCTATAAGGCACCGACTGGTAAGTTAGAGCCAACTGAAGAAATATATAACTGTCCAAAATATTGTCGAATAGAGAGAGTAAATTTCAAGTTTAATGGCGCGTCAATATTGGAGGCAAACAATAACCTAGCCGTTTTAAGCTCTAATGCTATGAAAGCTACAGCGAGCGTAGGTATATCTACTATATACAGTTTAAGTCTTCGTTTGTCTAGCTGAGTATATATATTTATATTTCTGTTAGACCGGATAAAGTACTGCACGACTTACCAGCATTTAGAGGACTTAGAGCATATAGAGTATGGCAAATAGTATGTGTTCCAAATTTCAAGTACTTAGCGTCATTAGCGGCGAAATGGCTTGCGCTCAGACGGACAGACGGACAGATCGATGCGCAGAAGAACGGACGGACGGACGTACAGTTAAACAGACGGATGCACATACGGACGGACAGCAGGAAGGACATTACACAGAAGCCAACATACTCTTTCTAGAAGCAGTTGCTAAATCATGTCATTGCATCGAGATAAGTTCAGATAAACGGATAAACAGGCTGAAAACGTTATACGACCAGATAGACTCGACTTGGTAATCCTCACCAGATATATATATATATATATGTATATATATAATATATATAAGTACTTTAACCAAGCCTTCTTCTGCCTCGACAAAGCGTAAAAGCCATTCTATACAGAACTCCCATTCGCAATGGGCTTTAAGTTTTCATTGGATTAAAGCTTAGCTGCTTTCCCATATTCTCGCCTTGGTGCAAATCTCTATGCATTGTCATAACCCAGCCAACGTTCTACGTCTGCTTTCAATGGAATTCCGCAGCCGAAAACTATTCGCATGGCACATGTTTGCCCGCTCCATGGCCCAACTAATTGCCATACACAGGCACCCAACTGCCACGCCCACCCCCCCCCCCCCATCCCCCATCCCTAATTTAGGTGTATTTTGTTGCTGTATTTTTTCGGGTCTGCCAAAAGGTCGTGGGTGCCGTTGGGACTTGGCCAAATGGTATGCAAAAGGCAAAGGCCGCGTACAGCTGGCTTTTTGTGCAATTTTCTTCTTTTTTTTTTGCCTTTTTTCAGCTGTGATTGCAGTCTTCAGGTTTATTTTTTTTTTTCTTCCTTTACTTTTTCAATTTCTTGTTCAGCGTTCGCTGAGAAATGTCTTGAAATGCAAATTGCAAATTCCTGACTGCTACAGACTGCGACTGTCTGTCATTCAATGAGAATGCGAATGTGTGTGTGTGTGTGATGTGTGTGTGTGTGTGTGTGTGTCTACATGTGTGCTTTAGCTTAGATTGACTGTTGTTGTTGTTGTTGTTGTTGTTGTTGTTGTGCATGCCGTACTTCGTATATAATTTTGTGGCTGCAAAACTCTGCATAACTAACTCGCCCATAGAAATTATTAGTACCGAAAATAAAGTCCAGCTAATAGTCTTGCGGATGCGACAGCAAAAACTTTTCACTGTTGTTCAAAGTTCAAACATTCCAAGTGAATTCCCAACCACACACACCAACACACACACACACACACACACACATATATGACCATAGATAAACCCAAAAAAGCATTTACCGACCGCCGCCGCCCCCCCCCCCCTCACCCCGCCCCACCCTCCGCACACCCAGAAAATGTTTCAACACATGTGTTTGGCTATTAACTTGCGCTTTAAATTATGCAAAATCCCAAACAACAGCAACTTGGATGGGAAACAACGCCAGCGCACTCTGCCAGCAACTGCTGGATACAAGTTTTTGCCATAATACACACACACACACACACACACACACACAAGACATACATATTTATAGAAGTTGTTGTAGTGGGTGCTGGGGAGTGGCGACGCGAATGAGAGCAGGCAGCGCGATGCTGCCGACAAACGTGAGCAGAAACATTTACATAACCTCTTGCATTCTGATTTGATTATATTCATTCAATTTCGTAAGCCACGCGAACACAGCGGCCAGCGACCAGCGACCAGCGACCATCGACCATTCACAGCAACAAAGACGGCGACAGCAAAGCGCAACAGCAGCAAAGGCAAAGCGTAAAGAGCAAAAGGACCCAAGCCAGTCAGCCAGTCAGCCAGCCAGCATCGCACCTTTTGCTTTGAGAAACACGAGAAGAAGAAAAAACTGAATATTTTAACAGACAACTGTATAGATGTGTGCGTGTGTGTGTGTGTGTGGGTGTGTGGGTGTGACTGTTACCCTTTATGGCTTGCCTGGGCAGTCCATTAGGCTGTCTCTTTACACAACTTAAGCAGCATTTGCCCAGCTCACAACTATCTGTCTCTATCTAACAGCCTGGCACCTGCTCGTACTCCCCACGGCAACACGGCCCCCCACGGCCCCCCACGGCCCCCCACGCTCCACGCCCACCCGCTGGCCATATTTGGGCCATGTTATTTTGTGTCGTCGTACCTCTCTCTTTATTTGACTAAGTAAGTCGTTAAGTTGTCAGACTCGTTTTTCAGTGCGGTCTCCCCTTAGCTTGTCCCTTTGTCCGTCCGTCCGTCCGTCCGTCCGTCCGTCCGTCCGTCCGTCCGTCCGTCCGTCCGTCTGTCGCTATATTTGTCTGCCTGTGTCTCTCTTCCGTTATGTTTGTCTCTGACTCTATGTCTCTCTATCTGTCTGTCTGTCTCTGTGTCTCTCTGTGTGTGTGTGTGTGTGTGTGTGTGTGTATTTTATTAAGCTGTGTGTGTGTGTGGCTTTATCAATATAGCAGCCGCTTTGCCTTTGACTGACATCGCCTGATGTCGGTGAATTTATTTATTTTTTTTATATTTTTCTTTTATTTCATCACAAACACATTTCACCCAAAAAAAAAAAAACAAAAAAAAAAAAAACAAAACTAAGTAAATACAAATGGCTTATGAGAATTTGGTAAATGAGTTAAATAGTTGGAGTTCAGAGAGTCAGCAATTGCTTGAATAATATACCTTACAGAGCCGTACGGCAACGGAACACACACACACACACGCACGCACGCACGCACGCACACACAGCACACACTCTGTTATGATAGAAATGGCCAGCGACAACAAGCGCAACAGCAACAAAAAGTGATTGTTTTTTTGTTTTTTTTTTTTTTTTTGTTTTTTGGACTTAAGAAACACGCTGCTGCATGCTGGGCGCTCGCTATTGGGACTCCGGCGAATCGGCAGCCCTCGTGTTCCGTACGTGGCACGGTCTCAAAATCAACTGAAAAGCTTCGGTGCGCAATCAACAGTAGGTCGAATGTCCTTGTTGATACCACCGACGACGACGACGACGACGACGAGGACGACAAACGACGAGGAAGTTCAACACTAACACACACGCACACACATACACACGCACACACACACACGCACACACACACACACAGCGGCACACTCTGAAGTTGAAGAGACGCGCATCGTTCGTTAGAGGCGGGACATGCTCCTGGAGCGAGCTTTTTAAACGATAGCCGAAAAAAAAAAAAAAAAGCCTAGCCTAGCCTCGCTCGCGGCCACAGCAGCCGCTGCTTTGGCGCTGTCACAGACGTTGGGCTGTAGCTAAAGCGACGCTGATAGCGCCGGAATAGTTTAAATAAATAAATGCACCATTTATTTGACTGCCACACTCGGCAGCCCAGCCCATAAGTATGCTGTGGCAATTTAACCATGCGCCTAGTCACACTGCATACAAATGAGCCCCAACAGCCCCACAGCACACACACACACACACACACACACAGGCCCTCAGCAGAAAAACCAATTTGTTGCCGAAACTTTGCCAAAAATATCTTCAACTGAAACTATTTACAGTTTGCCCCCGTTCCTAATAATAATAGTTTCGATTTTAGCTTAATTATTGTCGCGTGAAACTCAGTTCGATTTGAATTTGAAACATATCCTATTTATTCTATTTTAGTTATTTGAACTGATCCATGCATGTGATCATTTAATACTCGTTCACAAAGTCAAAAGCTTTTATGGTTTTTTTTTTTTAAGCTTCTGTGTCCGCTTGTCTACCAACATTTTCAACATTTTTGGGTGTTGTTAAATTATTTTCAGTATTTTTATATTTTTATTTTTATTTTGTCCATATTTTTCATACATTATTTTTAGTCATTTTTTATACTTTTTTTATATTATTTTTAGAATACTTTTTTTATTATTTTTAAGTTTCTGGTGTATTATTTTCAGTATTTTTATATTTTTATTTTGTCCACATTTTTCTTATATTATTTTCAGTAATTTTTTATACTTTTTTTATATTATTTTTAGAATACTTTATTTTTTTGTTATTTTTATATTTAAGTGTAATATTTTCAGTATTTTTTTATTTTTATTTTTATTCTGTCCACATTTTTCTTATATTATTTTCAGTAATTTTTTATATTTTTTTTATATTATTTTTAGAATACTTTATTTTTTTTATTATTTTTAAGTTTTTAGTGTATTATTTTCAGTATTTTTATATTTTTATTTTTATTTTGTCCACATTTTTCTTATATTATTTTCAGTAATTTTTTATACTTTTTTTATATTATTTTTAGTATACTTTTTTTTTGTTATTTTTATACTTTAGTGTATTATTTTCAGTGTTTTTATATTTTTATTTTTATTTTGTCCACATTTTTACTATATTATTTTTATTTATTATTTTATTATTTTATTTTATTATTTTATTTTATTATTTTATTATTTTATTATTATTTTATTATTTTTATTTTTTTATTTTTAGAATATTATTATTTTTTATTATTTTTAAGTTTTTAGTGTATTATTTTCAGTATTTCTACTGCCAACGTTAACTTAATTTTTTATTATATTATTTTCAGTATTTTTTCATACTTTAAAGTTTTTTTGTATATTTGTATTTTTTGTTTTATTTCGTATTTTTTATCAGAATTTCTTTGTATTTTTATTATTAAGATTATTTGTATATTATTTTAACATATAAAATCGTATTTTTAACGAACTCGCAGTTAAATATTTGTATCATTTCTTATATAAACTTTTCGACTTCAGCCCTTAGCGATGTTTCCAAAAGAAAAATCTCTTTCTGCCGCAGTTTAACACACAGATTTGCAGATCTATCAATGTTCAGCTTCTATAACTATGAATACTACGAAATTACATTGGGCAACAGTGATTTTGATTTAAATTGAGCTGCTCATGCTGCAACTTTGGTACGGGCTTATAAAAGAAATTACAAAATTTATATTTCATAAATTAAAAAAAAAAAAAAATTATAGATAGTCGGAATCGGAAATATATTTAAAAAAAAAGAAACAAAAAAACAATATTTTAACAACTTGGCTGGCCAGCATTTAAGGATTTTAATGTCTGTCAACAGTTAAATAATTCTTAAAAAATTATTAAATATTAATTCTTTAGGAATTATATATATAAAATTATTATATATAGAAATTATATATAAATTAATATTTAATAATTTCTAAAGAATTAATGAATTGTTTTAAGGAAGAACAGGACTTAATTTTAGCTCAATCAAGATTTTTTACATTTTTTTTTAAAACTAAGCTAAATGATCAAAGGTGAAAATGTTTACCTTTTTATAAGAATTTCAAAAGTCAAAAAAACTATTTTCTGTAGGCAAAAATTTTAAAGTAAGAAATGATTAAAATTAATTAAATAGGAACTCAGATTTGAATCATAAAAATTATTATTGAATTATATAATTAAATTATATTGAAAATTTTATTAAGTTTAAACACCAATTTACTCTAGTGAAAAATCTTGATCGGTTCAGTTGTTATCTAATTCAACGTACTGTGCCAGTTACCTATTTCGCGCAGCTTATATGGCTATGATAATTTCTATTATATATTCTATTGTATAAGTATATATATATATATATAAATTTAAAATTTCCTAAGCTGGATGAAAATTGAAATTGAAATGAAAATGAAAATGAAAATGAGCCAGCCAACAGCCAACCGACCTGTCTGGCCTTATTGCTATAATTTTTAGCGTAATTTATTTCACTCACATTTGATTAAGAGTTATATGAAGTGAGACTGAGAGGGCGAGAGAGAGGGAGCTCGGCTGCTGTTAGGCAATCCCTTTTAATTATGCCATAAAATTTGTTATTTTCATTAACAAAATTTTATTAATTTCGCTCATCTCGCGATGCCCGAAAACAAAAACAACATTAAATTAAATAAAAACGAAGGGAAACAAACAGCAGCCCATGCGGCGTATGCGTTATATTATCGCATTAATAAATCCACGGAAATCCATGTGTGTCTGTGTGAGTGTGTGTGAGTGTGAGTGTGTGAGTGTGAGTGTGTGAGTGTGAGTGTGCTTTCTTTTGTCTCAGCTGTAAGCGAGGCAGAGGCTTAAAAATACTGCACACGGACTTAGAGCCCAAGCAATTGACATTACGAGCGCTAACTCCCACGCGCTCAACCCGACCAATCCTCCGCCCGCCCACGCTCTCAAGCAGCCCTTAAAACAGCTTTGCGCTCTCTCTCTCTCTCTCTCTCTCTCTCTCTCTCGCTCTGGACATACTCAACACAAGCTTTTGTGGTGGCGAAAGCTTTAAGCTTTTGTCCGTTAGCGGCATAAAATTGTTATCAACTTTTGGCGCCTGGCCGCAGTCAAAAAGGCGACCAAAAGTTAAACCCAAATCTCATCTAGCTAATCGCATTTTCCAATCAGCCATATACACTCTCAGCCATCTTGACCTTTTGCACGCCTAACACTCGCTATTAACTCGCCCAACAATCAGTGAGAAGTGAAAAACGCCTTTGAAAGATTTTCAACTGAAGTCGGCTTAAGGTAGGTTGTGAATAGTTCAGTTTGCTGGCTGAGAGCTTTTCCTATAGAGATTTGGATTCGAAGGCAAAAGGTGTTTTTAAGCAAATTAAATGTTATATATTTCTTTATGAACTATATATACGATTCAAATGATTCTGAGTGGAACGTAAATTTTGAACTTGGCCAAACTTCTATGAGCAGAAAGCTTAACGACTTACATCAAGTCAGGTCTGAACAATATAATATAATATAATATTACTGGAACTAGATACTTTATTTATATATCACTTTTTTATGAAATATTTATAGTCTTGGAGTCTGCTATCTTTAAGAAAACTTCATCTAAACTCAAATTTATTGAATATATTTTTTGAAGGCTTTGATATATCTTCGAGTAACGAAGACTATGAGTGAGGGGTGTATCACAGTTGTATCACAGCTGTATCACAGTTGTATCACAATTGTATCAGAGCTGTATTACAGTTGTAATACAGTTGTATAACAGTTGTATCACAGTCGTATCACAGCTGTATTACAGTTGTACAACAGTTGTATTACAATTGTATCACAGCTGTATCACAGTCGTATCACAATTGTATCACAGCTGTATCACAGTCGTATCACAGTTGTATCACAGCTGTATCACAGCTGTATCACAGCTGTATCACAGCTGTATCACAGTCGTATCACAGTTGTATCACAGCTGTATTACAGTTGTGTCAAAGCTGTATCACAATTATATCACAGCTATATCACAGCTGTATCACAGTCGTATCACAGTTGTATCACAGTTGTATCACAGTTGTGTCACAGTTGTATCACAGCTGTATCACAGTTGTAACACAGCTGTATCACAGGTGTATCAGAGCTGTATCACAGCTGTATCACAGCTGTATCACAGTTGTATCACAGCTGTAGCACAGCTGTATTACAGTTGTATAACAGTTGTATTACAATTGTATTACAGCTGCATCACAGTTGTATCACAGTTGCATAACAGTTGTATAACAGTTGTATCACAGTCGTATCACAATTGTATCACAGCTGTATCACAGTTGTATCACAGTTGTATGTCAATTGTATCACAGTTGTATCACAGCTGTATTACAGTTGTATAACAGTTGTAACACAGCTGTATCACAATTGTATCACAGTTGTATCACAGTTGTTTCACAGCTGTATCACAGTTGTATCACAGTTGTATCACAGTTGTATCACAGTTGTATCACAGTTGTATCTCAATTGTATCACAGTTGTAACACAGCTGTATCACAATTGTATCACAGCTGTATCACAGCTGTATCACAGCTGTATCACAATTGTATCACAGCTGTATCACCAGTAGCTCTTGCAGTTAGCTGCGGCTGGGTCGAATCCTAGCGTAGGTGAGAATCTAGTCTCTCTCGCAAGATAATGTATCAAATTGCTTATCAAAACATAAAAATAACCCAAAATAGACACCTCCAGCGGCACACATCTTTTGTCGGTGTATTTATAGCAATATCACAAACAAGGGCTAAGAAAAAGGTAATGCAATTCGAGCCGTGCTAACAGATTAATTACATCAGCAATCAAAGATTCAGCACAGATATAAATTGTAATTTTAGCCCACTTGAAAGATTCATTAATTTTAGAAATAAAAGATGCAAATCCTATTCTTTGCCCTTTTTTCCAGCCGCCCACTTTCTGTAAGCAAACACTTTCGCTAACACGATTCGTGTTTGGTATAAAAAAAGCCTTAGCTAAAAATAATAGAGCCCTACACAAATAACAACAGCAACGACAAGCAGCGGCAGACGAACTCTTGCACACACTCACACACACACTCACACACACACTCACACACACACTCACACACACACACACACATTTAATTACACTCATTAATGTATGGCCTAGGTGTATGGAGCATGAGCCTTGGTGGCAGTCTGCATTGGTCTCTAGTCTCCGGTGCTTAGTGCCTGGTTCCTGGTCTCTGCTCTCTGCTCTCTGCTCTCTGGTCGGCATGACAGGTCTGCGGGCAAGCGGCCTGCAACGGCTCTGGCGCTAACGCTGGCTCTGCTGATGGTCGGCTGGGCGATGTTTGCCCGGGCGCCATATCGTTTAGCTGCCTCAAAGCCATTGTTAATTAGTGCACCGACCTTGTCGTAATTAGTGCGCACATTGCACACTGCACACCCCCAGCCCCAGCCCCAGCCCCAGCCCGAGCCCCAGCGTCAGAGCCAGCGCCAGCGCCAGCACCGTCAAGCTGGCAAAATTTCCGTTGAGTTTATAGCAAATGCCGCCGGCGGCGACTACATTCGGCCAGCAACATTTTTAGGCGCTGCCATTGCTCTCTATGTGTTTATGTAACTGGCGGCTGCTGCTGCTGTTGCTGTTGCTGCTGGGTGTTGGTAATGTATCTGCGCTGAGCCGAGCTGAGCTCATAAGCTAGCAAATTCGCATAATAAGTTTTACATTAGGCGTAGACAAGCCGCTTAGCCTAATGCAATGCAATTATTCGTTTGGCTAATGGAAGCGTCTGAAATGCGCCACTGCCAATTGCAACGGCTCTGCCAGCTGCGCCGATAGCTGCCACTCGAAAGCCACTCGATACGGAAGACACTTGTAATACCTGTTAAATAACGCCTGATAAAGTTCCAATTGATCTCCGAGTTCTAAGCTGAGCACAGCAGCTGCTGCTGCCAAGTCTTGACTCTCGCGAAACCGCAGCGATTCACTGGGGAAATATGAATCAAGGTGTGTAGCTTCAATAGAGTTACTTTAGACCTTCGCTTTGAGCACTCGCTGTATCTGTAGAGCCTCAGCTAACTCGATCAACTACGTTTTGGCCTCGTCCAAAACTATTTTGTGCACTTTTTTGATGGGACGTTTTTGGCACGTTCACCGCATGCATCGTCCTCGGCGCCTTTTTGCGCCTCATTCAAGCCTCGTTTTAAACACTTCTCCATAAATTATTTCGCCGCTGTTAATTCCGATTAATGTCCACCAAGCCAAGTCTTGGCATCAACAGCACACGTTTTGGCCAAAAAGCTTCAACACACGAAACGCCTTTTTTAGCCATTTTCTTTTCAAACTGTGCTGAAAACTAATTTTTAACTGGTTAACTACAAAATCATATGGATTTGTGGGCGGCATACGACGAAACCTAGCGGCAGTTGTTACAGTTGCCCAGACTTAACTTTAGTTAGTGGATGACGAGATGAAGAGAACTAAAAGCTGATCAATCATAATCTAATATCGAAAATAATTATCAAGCTGAGAAGTAACTTAGTTATTCAGGTTGGATAGAATAGTTCTATTAAGCATTCATAGAGTACAAAGCTCTTTGAAGCGAAATGAGAAACTTGTTTAAGCCAACTATAGAGTGTTATAGGTATGACTCAAGCAGCTTTGTTCAGCAATTGTTCATTAAACTCCTGTCAAAAGAGAGTCAAAAGAGTTTCGATTTTAGCTGTCATGGCCATGCACGCTTATAACTTGCATTTACACTTTGGTTTCAGCTTCCCTTTTGGACATGCAATAGACACAATTCACAATTCACACTTCAGATTTGATTTGAGCTCAGCTCCTCAGCTCCTCAGCTCCTCAAGCCGTTGGCAAATAAATGAAAATTTAAATAGAAAAACTTAAGTCGCAGCTGGCAAAAACAGTGGCCGATCAAAATATGCAAAGAGCGCAGCCACGAGGCGGTAGAGAAATGGAAATGGCAAATGGAAATGGAAATGGAAAATTGCGGCAGACGGGCAAACAAAAACTAATACCACATGCTCGTTCGCAAAGTGCAAGCGGGCGTATTAGTGATATACAATGGCCTGTTGCCACATCATAATCGAGTTCATCTCGAGATCTTAGCAAATATATATATATATATATATATGTATATATATATATATATGAGCGAGTATTGTGCAGTCGTGCATAGCCCACACTCTGTGCGTGTGTGCGCCTCTCTATGCATATGTTCATCACGGAATTGATGATCATTCGTGTTTTCTGTGGCAACATTTTAGCATGAAAATCGATTTGGCTTAAATGGATTTATATGCTTTGCTTTCATACCATTCATTTGCCAACTATCTGACTCTCTCCTACTGCATCTCTCTCTCTGTCTCTCTCTCTCTCTCTCTTTCTCTCACACACACACACACTAATGCTGCATTTAAGCGCCGACCAGCTGCCTGTTTGCCTGTCACATTGTAAAATTATTATTTTGGGCTGCAACTGACTGCACAATACTCGTTCACGACTTCAGAACAACAAATCTAACTAAATTTCTTTAAATGTTTTCTAATTTGACAAGAAACTTTGGCAAGTTGCTGCATGTATGGCACATGTTAGCCCCAAGTCGCCAAGTTGCCTTGGTGTCAACCGGCAGAGCAGAGCTGCGTCACGTCACGTCGCTGCAACACTCATTGAGGTCAAAGTTGGGCAAATGAAACAGGCTATCGCTGGACAGCCAAGTCAGCATATATAAGAGCATCTCAGCGGCATACAGCTGTAGGTGGAATTACAGCCAGCACTTGGTACATGAGCGAGCTCAATTTGCCGAAAGGAAAAAAAAAATGGAGACACAAGAGGCAAGAGGTGGCCAGAGACCTGATGCTCACCCCCTCACCCAGGTGGTTGTCTAGCTACTGCAGCCGCGACCTACTGGACCAGGTCTAGACTTCAAATCTATTGAATTTCCACTCGAACTTTACCTGCGACAGTCGCACCTCTCACTCACGCTCTTACTTGCCCCAAGCGATGCATTCTGTGTGCCATAAAAAAAAAAAAAATGAATATGTAAATATTTCATTCAAGACTCAAGATTTTAATGGAAATTATATTTTTTGTCCATTTGCTACGCGCCCAAATGAAACTATTTGTAGAGCATTGTGCAGTTGAAACTGAAAATTAAATATATTTAAATTTAATAGTTGAATGGCAATGGAAGGTAAACAAATTGAATTAAGCTTGTTAGATATACAAATAAAATTCACATAGAATAGATCAACTGTAAATTGATTCAAATTGAAAAATTTGTCAGACGAGCTGAGCCAATATACACGCTTTCGCTCGGCTTGAGCGTGCATAAAAAACAATTAAAGATTACCTGGAGTATTTGGAGGGCGCTCCAGCGACCTCAGCTTCAGCCTCTGCCACGCTTTGTACAAAAAAATTAACTCTGCGCGCCGACAATAATTAAGCGACTAATTATTTAATTTGTTGCGTGCAGCTTTGGAATGTTGGAAAGCGGCTGGACAGCGATGCAAATGAATGCGAGGGGCGTGGCCGCATTAGGCCACACAATGTAATAATTATTAAGATATGCCAGCGAAATGAAAATAAATGAATGCACGCACTGCAAAGTGGTTTCACACACACACACACACACACACACACACACACACACACACACACACACACACACACACACACAATCGAACAATCAAACACATGGCGTGCAGTTGGCTTAAAGCTGCGAAGCGACAGCTGCCGCAGGAGCTGGTGATGGGGCTATAGCTGCTGTAGCTGTAGCTGCCAGGGAGTGGCTGGTGGGCGTGGACGAGCGTAAAGTGGCCAGCGTGCAGGCCGGCGCTCCACACTCTTCACGCACTTAAGCGTCAAGCTCTAGAGACGCGGCGTATACGTAATATTTCGCATAGACAAAGCACACACAGAGAGAGAGAGAGAGAGAGAGAGCGAGCGAGCGAGAGCGAGAGCGAGAGCGAGAGCGAGAGAGATTGTTACACTCACAATTGTTTTCACTTGTCACGCCATCATCACAATTACAGTGCGCCCACAATATGACAGCTCGCACACTCATTGACTTCTGCCCGACGGCTGCAACTCTGCGCTCTTCCTGATTGATAGGATGCTGCGACAATGACTGCAGCTTTTATATGAATGAATTTGCACTGACAATGCCGCAGGTGACGACGAACAATTGCTGTAAACGTTTCGTATTTTGATTAGAAGGGCACAGAGCTCGACTCCAATATGGAAATGTGACTGGCAGACTGGCAGACTGACTGAAGTCAAAGCAGAACGAAAGGCCAGTAACTATTATAGAACAATGGCTATCGAAACTAAGGCTAAATGCATAATGCGTTGAGCGAGGAACTAGGTAGGTATGCGCACCTGAGCCCACGCCACCTTTAAGTCGAGTCCTTGTGGCTCTTTAATGATGCGATGCCAGCAGATCCAGTCAATTGTGGAAGTAATCAGGCTACTTATTTAAAGTCATGTCGTGGCAGGCAAGTGATGCAAGGGCGAAATCTATATAAGCACATATTTATGTGTATAGTACGTGTGTACACACACTCTCACACACTCTCACACACACACACACACACACACCTGGGCATAATGTGCTATCAGCGAGAGGTAGTTAACAACATGTGAGCCAAGTGGCTCGAACCTGAGGTGGAGGGGGCAATGGCAAGGGCCTTTTTGCTAAACCAGAGGCCGTAGCTCTGGTAGGTGTCTAGTGGCAGCATTTGCTCGCCCAGCCAGCCAGCCAGGCAGCCAGCCAGCCAGCCAGCCAGGCAGCCCCCAAACAACCGCCTCGTCACCGAGTCGTGCCCGTTGCCCTGTCGCCCCAATTGCCGTCTCGCCGTCTCAACCAATCTGAAGCTCTTTGCGTCGTTGGCTGCGATAGCTCCGAGTAAACAGCATTCGAGTGTAGTGTAAACAATCATTGACCTCGTTCATATTTCTCGGAGCGCTCATTTGCCTTTGGCCCCAGCATCAGCTACAGCTACAGCTACAGCTACAGCCACAGCCCCAGTGCCCAACCCCAACCCCAACCCCAGTCCCCACACCCATAGCCAGTGCAAACGATGGCGACGACGATGACGGCAACTTAGAACGGGGCACAATTAAAAATTGTTGTTTAGTTGCTTAGTTGGCCATGTCCACAAGTTGCTACTTGGCCAAACAACATTGACAGTCTGCAGAGCTGGAAATCAATTAGCCATGGTAGCTCGCCAAGTTGGCTAAGTTGTAAGCCGTGTGTGTGTGTGTTACACCAATCAAAACCCAATGAGTTCTTTGCTTGCCCTTTTGCCAAATGATGATGAGTACAGGAACAGCACAAAGCACACAAGCCAAAGGCCAAAAGAAAATGAGCAACGCCAACAACAAAAGCAGAAGCACAAGCAGAAGAAGAAGAAGAAGAAAAAATAAGAGCAAAATCACGATAGTCCCACACGAAAAAAAAAAAAAAATGAAAAAAGAAGAAAAAAAACAATAAAGGATCCGCTATCTACGACATGTCAAAGATTAAATACTCTAAGAGACTAAAGGACAAGGGAATTTTCCATGATTCCAACTGAATTTCCTTGATGTAAGCATAGCAAATCTTAACTAAGCCAATCTGAGAGTAGCTCGGAAGCAAAGTTTTCAAATGTAAGCTATAGTCTGTATCTATATCTAACATTGATAAGATATCTTTTAGAGCAAATGGAAATAGCCAGTCCGGCAATCATATTAATATCTATATATATATATATATATATATATATATACCTATATAATCTAGCTATGTATATGACTTTATCTAGCCAAAGATCCAACTCTCTAAACGTCGCATATTTGCTGACAAAATCACGTTACCCTTTGGCAAGCTGTGTGTGTGTGTGTGTGTGTGTGTGTATTTATAAGAAACGTTGAGCGGCTTGTTTGCAGCCGCCTCATATCCTGCTATCGAAGCAGGCAATCAAGGATAACGCGCATTATACTGCGTCCAACCATCTACTGCCATCGCACCGAGAGAAAGGCAGAGCCACATACATTACTATGTATATATGACCATATGAGTTGGGTGTTTGCGTCGTTGCGACGCCAGCATAGCGCTGGTTTAGCATTTTTATGTGCCGTCCCGCGCTCCGGGTCGCACCCTGGCCTACAGAGACATTATGTAGTTGGCTTTATCGCAAACGATTTGCCAAACACAATATGACGACGACCAGTTCCAAATACAGCAGCAGCAGCAGCAGCCGCAGCAGCAGCAGCGCTGAAATCCAAGATGAAGGCGCTGGCAGTGGCAGTGGCAGTGGCAGTGGCAGTGGCCGTGTCAGTGGGTGGATTCAATAGCAACCACAGAAGCTCGCACGCACACACTTAAGCACATCAACTGACAGTTGACAGGCGACAAAGTTGTCGACATTGAAATGATGGCAGCATGCTGGATGCTTTATTTTCTTGTATTTAAATTTAATTTTAGTGGGTGAGAAAATATTGATAAATAAAAAAATCTGTAAAAGTTGATTTAGTTGATATATATAAAGAATAAATATATTTTTAAAAAATTCCTTGTATGCAAATAGAAATTTTAGTTATTTTGAATATTTTTAATATTCACTCCCTGGATCAAGTTTAAATAGATATTCAAAACTATAATTTTTTTAAAAATCAATAATAAAATTGAACAGCTCTGAAGCGACATTTTGGGTCATCAATTATTATAAAAAATTCGCATATTATTATATATTTTTTATAAAATTGTATGTATTAATATTAATTCTAAGATTAACATTATTTAAATAATAAAAACAATACTCACTAAATATTTCTTAAGAAACTGCAGAGTTTTTAGTTTAATAGTTTAGCTATGTTTTGTGTGGTGCGCCTAGCCTTTTTTTTTTTTTTTGGGGTGGCCCCCAATGGCAGCCGTCGCCATAGACACTTTTGTAGTTGGTGGCAGCTTTGTTTACTTGACGCCGGTGACTTTAGGGTCTACCGTTTTGTCGAGCAGAAAATGCGAAACAACAAGAAAAATAACAATAAACCGGTCAACAACAAACAAGGCAGCATGACTAGCTGATACCTCGTATGCAGCAGCAGCAGCAGACACAAAGCAATCAAATCTTTGATTTACATTGCCTCTGTTTATACATTTACATCAAAATTTACACACAATTAACTACACTTACTATTGATTAGTTCTTTTCGGCAATACATAACGCACTACTATCTCTATGAACGATCGACTTTCAATGCAGCTCTCAAATACAGTTGAAAACAAACTAACTGTAACCAAATGATCGGCATTTTTTCGCAATTCTCTTCTATGCATTCTATTCTATTTTCAAGGCAGCTCTCAAAAAGCGTTGAGAACAAACTAACTGTAACCAAACGTAACGGCGCTTTTTCGCTATTCTCTTCTATGGATTCTATTCTAAACAAAAAGTCGACAGCTTCTTATTTTGCAAACGGGAAAAAGTACCGTTTGGTTTGGTCTAAGTTTTCTGCAGTGCAGCACTACTATTTTTATGAACACAACCATATACACACACACATATGTACATAAAAATATTCCTTATTGTTACCGTGGTCATTGTTGTTTTATTTTAAAGAAAAAATGGATGTAGCAAAATATAGAGAAAAAATTTTAAGCTGTAGCTCTGATGGTTTGGATTTTATTAAGCATTGGCAGCCTGATGACGCGCAGTGTATGTACATATGTATGTATATAAACTGTTCACTTCGTGGGCGATACGCCCATTCAATGTCACTGTGCAGGGTATAGCAACTACTACTTTTATTAGAGCAGTCAGCGAAGCAATGACAAGTATTTGACTGAAAGGGGCAGGCTTAGGGTGTCCTTTCCTTCCTTTCTGTCCTGCTCGTATGTGAATGTATTATGACAGTTTTCTCTCTCTTTCTCTCTCTCTCTCTCTCTCTGCTTTTGAATATGTGAAGTTAAATGTGGGTGCCCCATAGTCGTTCAGTCTGCTGATTTGACAGAGAAATTGATTTCGTGGCCAGTTCCAAGTCAGCGCTCGCAACTAGCACGTGCGAGCGCAGACAAAGGAGGCTGAGCTCGAGCTTTACAGATATTTCTTATGTAAATATGTGAAAAACATGCCGAAGATATTTAAATCAAATAATGCGAAGTCAAACGACGCGAAAACCATGCTCCAGATAAAATTCCATACGATTTCAGTTCAAAAATCTCACAGCGAGTTGAAATTGATCATGTTTTCAGCTTTGATTAAGATTGTATTGCTATAAGATGGGCGTGGATGCATGGAAACTAACAGGGAGCACTGCTTCAGCATTCAAATCGGTTTTGACTTTTGACTCTCAAACTCATTTGTTGTTTGCTTACCTCACAAAAAAAAAAGAAAAAAAAAAAACACAACACTATAAAAAAAAAACAAAAAAATAAACAAAATAAAAAAAGATATGAAAATCTTTCGATACCAACACACACACAACGTGTCTAAATAGCGTAGTTGATGCTGCCCATTTGAAGAATTGTATTTCGAAATTTTGACGCCAGCGTTCGAGTGAGCCATGACACAGTTGCGCATGCGCCGGATGCAGACGAGAGCCGAGGAGCTGGTGCGAGAGTTTTACGAGTCGATGCTTGTGCTGACACTGGACCTGCTGCTCCAGTGGAATCAGTGGCATGTGATACGCATACTGAATGCTAAGAGGCTGCCCGACGAGCTGCCGGAGCCGCAGGCGCTCAGCTGGTCAACGCTGTTCTTTGCCAATGGCCTGCTGCTGACCTTGGCCCAGTACCGGCCGCAGCGGTTCAAGCGTTGCGCATCAGTGGTGCGAAAGCTCTTGCTACTGCCTGAGCTGTTCGTCATGCTCTTTGTGGTTGATTACGTGCTGCTCTCCATATGGCAGCCATTCTTTAACATATTCGATCAGGCGCTGCACGCGCTGGGCCATTCCAAGTGGACGTGGGCCAGATTCATATTCCGCTACTGTCCCAGCCTTTCCACTTGGCTGACTAACGATGCTTTCTACTTTATGCGCTTTGTGGCGTCGCTATCGTGGTTCCTGCTTGCTGTCGAGGGCGCAGGTAAGCCACACACACACACACCACACACCTGCCAACCCACCGTGCCCAGCCCGAACTGATTAACTCAACTCATGCAGCTGCCAATTGGCGTCTGGCAATTGATTTTCTCCTACTGGGCCAACTGCCCGACGCCATTACGCTGCCGCGCAGTTGCCGGCGCAGAAGCCACCACTCCAAGTCTCGGTCCACTCAAATTTAATGCCCATTGTCCTGTTCAGTATCAGCAACTCACAGGTACCAGGCCAGCTCAAGGTAAATTGTATTCACCTAAAGCCAGTTCAAGCCAGTCTCAGCCAAAAAAAGTTTCGAGCCATCCACCGAGATGCACTGATGAGCATCAGCTCAATACATATTTCAAGCAAATACATCGATAGCTATCCAAACAGATTTCTATCCCTATGAAGTGTATTGAGAGGTGTGTTTTTTTTCTTTCTTAAATTAAATTACTGCCATTAAATTAAGCTCGTTTTTTGTTAACCACTTTTAATTATTTAAAAAAAATATGTAAGCTTATAAAAAAAAAATAAAAAAAATTATTTTGGGCGCCAAACTTTATCTAGATATCTGTAGTAGGCTGAAGGAGGCGTGGCAGACACTATAAACTGCGCTGACTCGATCTGGCCATGTCCATTTGCCTGTCTGTCTGTCCGCCTCACAAAAGCTTTCTGTAGACCAAACGCAATATGAACTTATCAGTTTTTTCGATAGCTTTCATACTATCGATTAAAATCGAAAGTTTGAATTGCTTTTTCTAGCGCAAATGGAATAACACAGAAATGCACAAACAGACTTAGCATTCTTGGACACTCCCTTTCGCCACAAATTTAGAAAGTGCATCAAGAAGATCAAAAGTTACTCAACAACTAATTTCCCATAGTCATGCCCATTAGCGCAGCCCAAGCAGAGTGTGTGTGTGTGTGTGTGTGTGTGTGTGTCTCTGTGTGTCTGTGTGTGTGTGTGCATGAGTTGTTTGTGCATTGGTATGAGTGGCATAGCATAGCTCTGGGGTATTTACTAGTCGAGCATTGCCCATTCATGCTTGCTTTCTAATGGCGCTTAAGTAAAGTTTAATAGCCAAAGACAATAATAGCCTATGACAACGTGACTGATTAGTAATAATATGTATATATAATATATAGAGAGGGAGAGAGAATGAGAGAGAGAGAGAGAGAGAGAGAGAGAAAGAGATACTGAGAGAGATAGAGAAAGGATCGCGAATATCTCTTTTTGCACAACCAAATTGTTGTAATATCTAAAAAAAAAAAATATAATTGTATTAATTTCATTTTCTCTCATTCTCACGCGCTCCCTCTCTCTTCCTCTCTTCCTCTCTCCCTCCCCCTCTCCCGCTCGCATTTCTATTCTTTCGCTCGTCTGTTTTAATCTCTGCATTTGTTAGGTGTTATAAGAAAACAAGCGAGAGTAAGTGGGATGAAGAGAGACAGAGAGACAGAGAGAGAGAGAGAGAGAGAGAGAGAGAGAGAGAGAAAGAGCGTAGGAATCAGTACGAGCATAAGATTATACACTTCATAATCTCATGCTCATACTGGAAGTCAGTTAATGCTCAATTATAAAACGTTTGAACGCACCTGTATGCAGCCGTTGCCACGCCCACGCTGGCCCAGCTGGTGTTGCAAATGAAACGATGATGAGTGTAAATAAGATTCTCAGTAAACTGACGTAATTCAGCTGAACTGAAACTGACAAAACAAAACACGAGTTAGCGCGCACATTGAACTGGGCAAGTGTGGAAAACTGAACGCAGTTTCAGATTTTAGCACGGCACCACAAAAAAAAAACAACAACAACAACAACGACAACAAAAGAATACAACAGGCCCCAAGTACAATTGAACGAACAAGAAAAAGAAACGAAATCAAGTACAAATGAAATGAAAATGAAAGAACAGATGAGAAAAAAAAAAAACAAAAAAACCTACTTTAAAATATGCACAACGCACGCGAACCGAAAATAAAATAAAATAACAACGCGCAGGCAGCCGAAGAAACAAAAGGAAAAACTTAACGCGCCTCAACATGCAACTTGTGCGAATGGCAAACGGCAGCCGAGTGGCAACAAGACGCCCAGTATGCCACTGCCAGCAGCGGCAGCAGCGGCAGCGACGTCAAAAACAGCAACCATCAGCAGCAGCAGCAGCAGCAGCAACGGCAGCAGCAACGGCAGCAGCAACGGCAGCAGCAGCGGAAGAACAGCCACAGCCAAAGCCACAGCGCCGACGTATGTAGGCGGAACTACAATAAGAAATTTTTCGATTGAGAATTGAGAAATTTACTTTGCATTTTTGTGCAGGTGCCGACAGCAGATGCCGCTGCTGCTGCTGCTGCTGCTGTTCACTAATTGCAATCAGCTTAGAGCAACAACAATGCCCGCGTCGCTATGTGGCAAACTTTTTAGTTTCTATCCAAGGCACGCGGACCTAAATATAGTAAATAATTAAAACCTTATGAGACGCCCATTGGCGGGCGCATTAAAAACAAAATCAAAAAAAAATAAAAAAAAAAATAGACCCAACAACAACAATAATAATAATAAACAATAAGCAGAACATCAGCTACGGATAAAGCGCAAATTTGTTTGCCATAATGGCAGCTCAGCGGCCGGCTTGACGAACTTTGCAGCCGCTACAGAACAACAGGTGGCGCTGTGCACTTAATTTTGATTACATTTTCAATGGGCACCTTTTTTTTTGTTGATTTGTTAACTGCTGTAAACTATGAATTCTTATTATTATTATTTTTTTTTTTTATTATTATTTTTAATATTATTATTATTATTTTTTATTATTATTAATATAAATATATTTACATATATTTGAATGCAATTTATATTTTTTATTTTCTTCAAGTCATTTGGCTAAATTTGTATATCAATTTCTATTTGCATATATTTATATTTATTTATTTACTATCGAACAACCACATATTAAGATTATCTTTTATAGCAAGCTGATTTGTGCGGCTTAATCAAGACTTAAGACTAATGTAGCTCTTTTGAAAATACTTTTGATAGTCAGGTGCCTGCAGCAAGTAGAGAATATTACAATTCTGTGTGGAATTTGTTTTTTTTTTTGATATTTAAATATTCAATAGCTGCAAAATCAGATTACTATAAAGAAATAGCAATAATATGTGGGCATTAGTTATAAATAAAAAAATAAATATATTTATATACAAACTAAGCGAGAAGTCTTGAAGAAAAATAAATGTATATATATATATAAAATAATATCAGATATTTATATATTTATATATATATATATATATATATAAATCTATAAATATGCAGTCATGCAGTCTGCATAACATATACATCCATACATATTTCTAGTATAAATGTATATGCCGAACGCTATTGGCGTAGCGCCGCCAAAATTCGAACGCGCAAAGAATAAATTCGAAATTGCGTACGTAAGAGGCGCATTTAATGGGCCGCAATCGACGTACCTAAGCTGACTCGGACGTGAACGCAGACGCGGCTACGGACTTGGTTGCCGCTGCGACTGCCGCTGCTGCTGCCGCTGCTGCTGCTGCTGCTGCTGGTGCTGTTGGTGGTCAGAACGTCGACGTTGGCGTCGGCAATAAACGGAACGCATAAACGAAATACTGAGGAATTGAACGCAGCCAATAATTGTTTATTTGTTTTAGTTCAACTGATCGCTGCTGCTGGTGCTGCGCAGGCAAAGGCAAAGGCAAAGGCGGCGGCGGCGGCGGCGGCGGCGGCGGCGGCAGTGGCGGTGTGGGCGTGGTTGGAATTAGGTGCTTTGCAAGCAGCACGGCAAATGCCGTGCTGTGTAAAATTGTTAAATTTGAATTTGTTCATCTAGAGAAATTCATGTACGTGGCATTGTTTCGCACTGCCGACTACACATTTTATCCGATTCGTTAATTTGCTTGTTAGCTCTCAATGCTGGCGACGTTAACTGCGACTACGGCAGCGACTGCAGCAGCGACTGCAGCAGCGACTGTGACTGCGACCGACGCAGCTGAGCCAATTTATAGCCAAAAAAAAAAAAGAAAAAAAAAAAAAGGAAATGAAATGAAAGGCAAAAAGTAGACACCAAGCTATTTTCATTTTTATTTGGCAGCCTTTTCATTATAAATAGTTGGGCTGCCTAGATAAACAGACTCCGATGCCCGCGCAGCAGACGGTGGCAGCTAAGTAAGTATATGGCAGGCAAATTGCCTCTCCTACCTCTCTCTCCCTCTCTCACTCTCTCTCTCTCTCGCTTTGTCTATTTATTAATTATGCACGTGGTCGCAGCTGACGTTCCAATTGCATTATTATTTCATGTTCAGTTTGGCACAGCCGCAACTGTAAGCAAAAGGGTAATTAAGCCGCCCCCCCCCCCCCGCACTCCGGCGAACCGCATATAAATGTCAACGCACACGGACACAGACACAGACGCACGGCCCAATCAGGCTGGATCATGTGAACTGAAAATATGCAATAACCCAAAGCATAATCAAATCAACTTCAACGAAACCACAAACAGAAACGAAGCGAAGCGAAACGAAACGAAACGAAACGAAGCCTGAGCTGTTTAAGTGACCGACCACAGAGCATGTGCTGACAGAGCTCTGAGTGTGCCAAATGAACTGAATGATGGGCCAGAGCTCAACCTAACCACAAATGACAGACGACTCCACGCCACAGTCAGCTCGGACGCCTTACACAGGCTGCACAGGCTGCTCCTGTTGGCACACAAATAACCGCAAAATTCTAGATTTTAATGAGCTTAGCGTAAGACTTTACAGCATTTTATGATTCACACTATATACTATGTGACTCACAAGTTCTATTCGCTTTTTATATATTTATCGATCCGATATGATGATGTCAAATAGTTGCAAGTATTTCTGCATACCATCTTGTTTCCCTGATGAGCACCAACGCAACTGCAAACAGAGGCACAGGATAACATGCTTCAACAGCTGGAGGAATATTTGAGCTGTGGTCATTAAAATAGTAGTGCGACTGAAATGACGAACAGCAAAGTTTTGTGATAAACAAAATATTGTGAAAACAATTTGAAGCGAGTATCAAGATTAACACATATATATATACATATTTATATATATATATATTTATATATATATATTCATATTGCCTCGGATCTTGTAGAAGTTTCGTTCACACTTGTAATTGTTAAAGGAGGCCAAATGTAGCAAGAGCAAAGTTTGTGTTTGGCATTGAAAATATGTTCAAAGAGCTATATCAAAACAAGTACGAGTGCTCTAGTAGGGCGTGCCCGACTAGGCGGTATTCCAAATCCGATTCATATCAAATCTCTGTATTTCATACAGGTTAACCTAAGCGGAAATTCTCAAGTCTCCAGCTTCTAAACACATGATGAGCCTGTACTTCATTTGGTATACAGCTATATATGTATATATATATATATTTAAAATTTCATATAGACGGACAGGCGGACGGACAGAAGGAAAGACAGGCGGCGGACAGAACAGACAGGCGGACGGACAGGTGGGCGGACAGGCGAACGGACAGGAGGACGGACAGGCGAACGGACAGGCGAACGGACAGGAGGACGGACAGGAGGACGGACAGAAGGGACAGGCGGACGGACAGGCGAACGGACAGGAGGACGGACAGGCGAATGAACAGGCGAACGGACAGGAGGACGGACAGGAGGACGGACAGGCGAACGAACAGGCGAACGGACAGGAGGACGGACAGGAGGACGGACAGGAGGACGGACAGGCGGACGGACAGGCGGACGGACAGGCGGACGGACAGGAGGACGAACAGGCGAACGAACAGGCGAACGGACAGGAGGACGGACAGGCGGACGGAAAGGAGGACGGACAGGCGGACGGACAGGCGGACGGACAGGAGGACGAACAGGAGGACGGACGCAAGGACAGACAGCTATATCGACTTAGCTCGTCGTCCGTTCAAGAATATATATATATATATATATATATATATATATATATATATATATATATATATATATATATATATATATATGTACTGAATGCCACGCCTGCTACGGTCTGTTGAATGCACTTCTCCAAAACCAATATACCCGATATACCCATTTTCAAAGCATAAGCAAAAACTGAATTCGTTAACGGAAACACATTTCAGTGCGAGAAACGGCTGTGATGTGATTTGCGCCTTATGCACAGGTTGATTTAAACTAGCGCAATCGCAGCGATTGTTAGGCGGAGTTTTGCAACTGTTTTTAATTGCTTTGGTCCCAGCGACATTGATTTAATTGAGTTGAGCTGGCGTAATCAAGCTGTCGATCTAAATAAAGACAAATCAAAGAGCAATTAACTAAAATTGCGTATACGCCGGGCGAGCGCTTATATTTTATTGGACCCGATGCTCCAGTGAGACGGCCAAGGCTTGTTGTTGCGTCTCGTGGCCATAAAAGCAATTGTGATGCGCCAGCAGCGGCAGGCGCGCCGTGAAGCAATGCCAACTACGACTTGCCACTGTGAAAGCCAACCGTAAGTGTTGCCCCCAAGCAGCTGTTCAGTTCGCAGCGGCATTTTGTGGCAAGTGGAAGTGCGTCGAGGGGTTTTCCACGTTTGGGTTGCTGACTGCGTGCGTGCGTGTGTGCGTGTGTGTGTTTTACATTAGTTGGACTTACCTTTTATGCATCTTTTATGGGTAGTTAGGGGCACTTAAGTTAATTGCCAGAAAGTACTCGACACCAGTTTTGGCATATCATTTTAAAATGTTTATTTGAAGTATAAGTAATATTTCTGACAGTAACAAGATAAATTTTCTCTTTCGTTTTGCATTTTGTTTTATGTTTTTTTTTTTTTTGCTTTTTTTTGCTTTTTTGTTTGTTTGTTTTCTTTTTTTGGTTTTTGGTTTTTGGTTTTGCTTCTTCTTCATTTTGTTGCTGTTTGTTTCGAAAAAAAAATGATGGCAAAACAGAATTTAGCACTTTTGCTGCTTTGAATTGCATTGAAGTTTTAGTTCGTATAAATTTATATATATATAAATATATATATATATATATATATATATATAAGTATGTGTATGCACATAATACGCAAATAACAGTAAATAGTTATATATATATATAAAATAAGAAGAAGAAGAAGAAGAGAAAACAACAACAAGTGAAAAAGTGAAACAAATTAGAAATTGCTTGCAAGTTTTTCATTTTTCATTTTTCATTTTCATTTCTTTTTTGTTTTTGTTTTTTCGTTTCGTTTCGTTTCGTTTCGTTTCTGTTTTTGTTTTTGTTTTTCTTTTGCAATATTTTGTTTAATTAAATTTCTAGTTTTGTATTCTTAACGTTTCTTAGCAAATAAATCAGATTCGATTTTTTTTTTGTTTATTTTGTTTTGCTAAAGAGTATCACTAAAAAAATGTGTGTGTCTGTGTGTGTGTGTGTGTGTGTGTCTGTGTGTTGTCTGTGTGTGTGTGTGTGTGTGTGTGTGTGTGTGTGTGTGTGTGTGTGTGTGTGTGTGTGTGTGTGTGTGTGTGTGTGTGTGTGTGTGTGTGTGTGTGTGTGTGTGTGTGTGTGTGTGTGTGTGTGTGTGTGTGTGTGTGTCTGTGTGTGTGTGTGTGTGTGTGTGTTGTCTGTGTGTGTGTGTGTGTGTGTGTTGTCTGTGTTCTTCATATTTATTAGTATTAAATTATTTATGTTTAATGTAAATGTTGACATTTATTACAATATTTGATTTATTATGCCAATTATTATTTTTGTTTTACATTTTTTTTTAAGAACTCGCATCTATGTAAGTATATTTGTATATTTTTTATACACACATATATATATATATATGTATATATGTATATATATATATATATATATATATATATATATATATATATATATATATATATATATATATATATATATATATATATATATATATATATATATATATATATATATATATATATATATATAAATGTATATATATATATATATATATATATATATATATATATATATATATATATATATATATATTATATATATATATATATATATTGACTTGTAAAATATTGCTTGTGAAACGTTTAACTTGACATTCGTGTGTTTTTGTTACCAACGCCGGCGGAAAGTTGACGCCGCGCATTGCACAAAAAAAAAGAATTATTAAATATTTTTTTTTTAATTTTCCTTTCTTGCATTTTTAATGAGTATCTATATTTTATTTTATTTTATTTTTTTTTATTAATTTTTTTAGCTATTTTTTTTACTCATTCTCTGTTTTACAATTGACTTGAATGCTGCTGGCCGCACGTTTGTTTGGCGACAAGGAAAAAAAAAAAACTTACTTACTTTTTACTTAAGACCCGTCAATATTTTGGTGTTAACAAACTTACTTCGTATGCGCGTGGGCCTGCTGGGCCGCAACGCAACTGAATGTGTTTTTTTTTTTTTTTTTTTTTGTTTTGTTTATTTTCTTAAGTGATATTTACAGCTCCTTTTTCGTTTTTACTTAATGCGTCTTTGGATTACAAAAAAAAAAAAAGAAAAGAGCTTAAATCAAAGGAAAGTCAAAGAAAATTGTAAATGTATTTGCTTTTCTTTTCATATATTTAATATACTTGTTTTTTTTTCTGTTTTGTTTTTTTTTTTTGTTTCTTTCTTTCTTTCTTTTATTTAGTTACGTTTAACTACTAAACTACAGACACATTTGTTTTTGTCAGCTATATCACTTTCGAATTATTTAATTATTGATTAAGGTTCTCATTTCGCTTTAACTCATATAATCATGTGTTGCAGTTGCTGTGTACTGTTTTTATTTAAGTGTTAGTATATATGTTTAGTATATATATATATATATATAATTATTTCTGCATTTGGTTTTGTTTTGTTTTGTTTGGTTTTTTTTTTCGAAGAATTTCAGTGAGGTTCTTAGAAGCGTTTGTATGTGGTTTGTTGTTTGTTTGACTTTCATATTGTTTTTCTTTTATTATTATTATTAGTTTGTAGTGCCTACTACAAGAAGTATAACATATATATATATATGTATATATATATATATATATATTTTAGCGTGTCGGTATATAGATAGGTATATAGCTATATGCATATACATGTATTTATATAGATATATATGCATGTATGTGTGAGTGTATATATGTATATCTATGCCATTTTTTTTTTAAATTTTAGTGTTTTTTCTTTCAGTTTAGGCGACAGTTTTTTTTTTTTGTTTTTTAATTTTTTTTTTTTTGTTTTTACGGTTTCAATTGTTTTGCTTGGCGTGCACTAAGTCGAAAAGAAAGAAAAATGAAAACTAAGAAAATAATTGCACAAATCAAAATGAATTCAACATTGCAGAGATTGCGTAGAAAAAGTTTATACGATTATTTATGCCGATAAGCATCTACGAATGTATAATAGAAATATATATATATATATATATGTAAGCATACATATATGTACATATCTATATAATATATATATATATATATATATATATATATATATATATATATATATATATATATATATATATATATATATATATATATATATATATATATATATATATATATATATATATATATATATATATATATATATATATATATATATATATATATATATATATATATATATATATATATATATATATATGTATTTGATGCTGGTGCCATTTAAGAATTTCAAAGTGATTGGACAAATTTGTTAAGTTAAGGCCACTCATTAAAGTAGACAAAGTAGCAAAACAAACAAAAAATAGTTAAAAACAATGCACTTCGGCGTGCCGAAGCTCCTTATAGCACTTGTAGAAGCTGTTTAGCCAACTATACGTTATAGATCTTGTATGAAGTTTGCATCATATGTGGGCAATTAGTTAAGTATGCTGATGAGGATCTCAGCATATATAGCCTACAAGTTATATATCTTGATGAGCAGCTCATCACATCACATCACATCACATCTAAATTAGCTCTGCCCCTTAGAGTTGTTGGAGAATTAAACTCCTATATATGACATATGTATATATATATATATATATATATATATCTATATATATATAGCACCGATTGCTAACTCTAGGTAAACACCATTTGACAGAGTCTGCTGAATATATAGCAGATATATGCGTTCGATTGGTGTTACAGCCTCTACAAGTGCACAAAAATGATTGTGAGCCATACCCAAGTGATTGATTTGGTATACGAATATATAAATATACATATATATATATATATATGTACTATATATATATAATATATATATAGTATATTTATGTGTGGATGGTTTTTTATGTGGATATGAGCAACGTTTACAAATATATGATCAGAGTGTTCGGCATTAAGTACTAAAGCATATATATGTATGTACTCCAATCTACAATACATAGGCATACATATATTCGTGTGTGTATATATATATATATACATATATATGATTATATATATATATATATATATGTGTGTGTGTGTGTGTGGCGCATGGCATAATGGAGCATCAATGCGATCTATGTACGAGTATATAAAAAGTGATGGGTGTGCATGATTAGCCATAAGAAGTAGCAAATATGTATTCTAGTATATATATATATATATATATATATATATATATATAGAGATCTATATATATATATATATATATAGATATAAATAATTGCATGTATATAAATATATATATAAATAGTTTGTAATAAATTATTAACTGGGTTATTAAATCAATGCAATAATAAAGCTGAACCGCATATAGAATAGAAATTAAATCGCATGATGGATCTGTATTTTTTTTTTTTTTTTTTTTTTTTTTTTTGTTTTTTGTTTTCTGTTCGTTGTGGGGCTCTCAAACGGGGCTATTTGCACTACATAAAGATAGATAGTTAGATAATAGAGCAAGTTATACAGAGAGAGAGACAGAGAGAGAGAGAGAGAGAGACAGAGAGAGATAGATAGATAGATATAGCTGGCTATTGTTGTACTTGTTGTATTTGCATGTTGTTGTTGTTGTTGTTGTAGTAGTAGTAGCTGTTGTTGTGGCTTGTTTCCTGTTGCAGTTGTTGTTTTTCTTTTCTTTTCTTTTTTTATATTTACTTATCATTGCTTTCTTTTTTTTGGTTTTTTTTTGTTTTTGTTTTTTTTTTTTTTTGGTGTTCATTGCTTTTAATATGTTAACTTTTTGTATTGTTTTTTTATATAATAAAAACTATATATTTGTTTTTTTTTTATTTTATTTGTGGCGGCTATTGTCAAATTTCCGTTAACTTAATTATAATTGCGCATAGGAAATACAATTTACAAATGAAATCATAGGCACAATCACAATCATAATCATAATCATAATCATAATCATAATGATAACAATAATATAGCCAATTGTGCGCTTCTTTTCTTCTATGCGTGTGTGTGTGTGTGTGTGCGTGTGTGTGTGTGTGCTCTAATTGAAAATATATTGCGCTCAGCTTGGCGCGGCTTTTGCACTTGTCATTGATTAATGCCTGGGTATTGCTAATTAATTAATTAATTGCCTTTGCTGTGTTCCTTATTCTTGTTGAATATAAACACATACATATACATACATACATATATGTATGTATGTGTGTATATATGTATATACGTGTGTGTGTGTGTGTGTGTGTGTGTGTATATATGTATAAGTATATATGTATTTTGTATATATTGTATTAAGTTTTCTGCGCTTCTGTATATCAACAATGCTTACGTTTATGTTAATGTTATTTTAAATATTTGTTCATTAGTTTTTCATTTATAAATTTCTCGAAGGCTGCGTTCGTTATTTTTTTAGTTGTTTGTTGTTTTTTTTTTCGTTTGCTTGCGTGATTGTTATTTTCATTAAATATATAATTTTTATATGTATATATATATATATATATATGTATATTTTTTTACTTTTATGCAATGATTTTCTTTTTTTGTTTACTAATTGTTTACTAATTTGTGTATGCTCAAAATATGATTTACGTTACGTTGTTTTCTTTTTTTATTTATTTTTAATTTATTGTAGTTTATTTTATAGTTTTTATTGCTATGAACTGCGTTCTACTTACGCCACGATTTAGACTTTAGCCATATCTGGTATGCACATATATATGTATATATATATATATATATATAGACATACATACATACGTACATATGCAAATACATATATACATATATATATATATGTATATATGTTTATATATTTATATATATATCTGTGTGTGCTTTGAACTTCTCTATTCGTTCCTCTTTTATGTTTATATATATCAAAAAATTATTATCATTTTGAATGTTAATCGACGCGCGAAATCGAGCGAAAAAAAATATTTAGTTCTTAAGTTTTTGCTTTTCTTTTTTTTTTTTTTTTTTTTTTAAGAGCGACTCTGATCTTTGATTGCTTTCAAGATTTTTGCTGTATTTTTTAGCTATATATGTATATATTTATATATATATATTTCATACATGCTGTGTGGGAGTTTAATAAGATTTGTAACCGAAAACCAGAAGCGCTTTGAATGTTTTCCTTTTCTTTTATTTTGTCTCAGAAACTTTTAGCTGCGTTTTTGACAGTTTTCATTTGATGTTACAGTTGCAGTTGTTGTTGCGCGTTCCTAAAGATTTGTTGTTGGTTTGTTTTATTTATTTATTTTTATTTTTATTTTTTTTTTTTTTATATTGTATATATATTTTAATTTTTGTTGTTAATTTTGTTGTTTTGTTTTTTTTTTTAACCACCACCTAAACTTAACGCCTGAACTATACGTGGATCAGCTTTACTACCCTCACGAAATTCTTCTAATGTTAATTTGCCATCATGATTCTTATCCATTTGATCAAATATCTTATCCACTCGCTTCTGCGGCGTGTTCTCATCCTCCGACTGCGGCTGCTGACCCTATTGAAATATAATAGTAACAGCATTGAAATTGCACAATTACCAGACACTGGCTCTTATCAGATATCTATAGATATATATATGTGTGTGTGTGTGTGTGTGTGTATGTGTGTATGTATATATATTGTAATAGTTGGTTGTATTTACCACCATCTGATAGATTGCATCCACAATGTTGTACATTTCCTCGCGCGTTATGTAGCCATCGTTGTCGACGTCGTAGAGACGGAAGGCCCCTGCATGGGAGAGCAAATGGAATATGCCAATTGACGTTAATTGGTGGCGTCGGCCATTGACAATGATTGGTCTCTCATTATTTGATGGCTGCACGGCAGCATAAAACTTACATTGCAATTTCTCGTCCAGGTTGCCCTTCGATGTGACGGATAAGGCGCGTATGAACTCTTCGAACTCGATTGACCCATCCTGCGGAGCACAAGCAAAACAACAGAAAAGAAGAAGCAAAACAGAAGGAGAGAAAAAGCGACACCAGAGCAAATCAGTGCAGACCCCAGACAGCTAACAAGTTAAGGGCGCCAACGCCAACGCCAACGCCAACGCCAATGGCAACGGCAACGGCAACGGCATGGCCAACGGCAATGCCATTGCCCTATCCACCATCTTAGCCAACGCCTAAGCCACGACCAACGCCATCGCCACCGCCATCGCCATCGCCACCGCCACCACGTCTGCACCACAAGTCATAAATAAAATGAACGCTCCTTTATGAGTCCCCAGTGGGGTTTGGCCATAACCAAAACAGGGCATGAGATATTCGAGTTGAGTGCTACTTGGTTAGTAAATAACAACTTGCCACTCTCTCTCCCTCTCTCTCTCCCTCTCTCTCTCTCTCTCTCTCTCTCTCTCTCTCTCTCTCTGTCTGTCTGTCTGTCTGTCTGTCTGTCTCTGCCTCCTTCAGATCTAATCTAAGCTAACTGAACTCAACATCTCAAGCACTTTGAATTCCATTTCCCAATAGATTCATATTATTCTGCATCAGCTTTATTGAGAGCTCGTTTTACATCCTTCAGAGCTAAAAGACTTGAAATTTTGATATAGTAAACTTTGCTTTCACTTTCTCTAGCATATTATATGTAATATTGATCTTGTAGGCAGATTTGAGCCTAGTTTTTGCTGTAGCTGATCTAATTAACTTCTTCAATCTCTACTTTCCCAAGTTTTGATCAGGTTGAACTATTCTAAAATCTATTCGTTCTCAAGTTCACTTGCTAGCTTGGCTCATTTCACTTAACTTTTGTTACATGCAATCGCAACTCCACATCTCCACAGCTGCACAGCTGTGTTCATTAAAATAGTAGTGAGACTGAAATGTTGGTCACCAATATGAAAACAATTTGAATATATATATGTTGCTTTTAATATTTGTTTCAAATTGCTATCAAAATAATGTGCTTAGCACAAATTATTGCTGTTCAACATTTCAGTCGCACTATTATTTTAATGAACACAGCATTTCGCTATATATACATATAAAATATTTCATAAAATATCACAAAATACCAAAAAACTTTCAAGCTAATCAAAAATGAATTTCAAATGCTTGTTGGGGCATTTAAGGCTGGGCAAAACTAATTTCTCGCTTATCTTGTATTTTCTCAATAGATAATCGTGAATTAATTGATTTAGCACCAAACACACGCATATCCAATTACAGGGTATACGGGCACGCATAGGCCCTAGCCAGCGTGGCGCACTCTATTAAACCATTTTTGGCTAATTGGCCTAAATCGTCAACTTTTGCGCTCGAGTTGCGTACAAATTCATCATTGTCAAAGCGCCCGGCTGACTTTCATGATGGGGTTGGTGGGCTGCTTGGAGGAGGATTGAAGGTTGGGTGCTGCTGGGTGCTTGCTGGGTGCTTGCTGGTTGTGGGTGGTGGTTAATGGTTGTTGGTTGGTGGTTGGGTATGGTTAGGCTATGGGTATGGATGGTTGTGGAAACGAGCTACAAGGACATGAGCTGAATGGCCTTAATACTCACATTGTTCTCATCGAAGACACGAAACACAAGCGAAGCAAATTTACTGGGATCGCCTTGTGGGAAAAATTGTTTGTAGATTTTGATAAAACCCTGGCAGAAAGATGAGAAACAATTAGGATGTTGCGGGTGTGGCTTAATAAGTCGCATATGTGTGTGTGTGTGTGAGTGAGGGAGCGAGTGAGTGTGAATGTGTGTGTGTGTGTGTGTGTGTGTGTGTGTGTGAATGATTCAAGTTGTGTTTTCCAATGAAGCGCGCATTAATAAATTTTAATATGAACAGCAGTCGACACAAGCAGCATCAGCAGCAGCAGCAGCAGCAGCAGCAGCAACAGCAACAGCAACTGTTGCCGTCAACACATTGGAAATGGCCTGTCATTCATTTTGGCAACAGGATGTGCTGCGTGTTCTCCTTCGCCAAGGACGAATCGCTATAAGCTGCAGTCAACATTGTTGTTGTTATTGTTGTTGCTATTATTGTTATTATTCCTGTTGCTGCTGCTGCTGCGGATCGTTTGCTGTTTCAAGAAATTAGTGTTCACATATTGAGAAGATTAACTTAATTAACAGCATGACTTGAATGAATTGAATCAGCTTAAGCATGTGCTTGCTCTCTATAAGTGTATGTGTGTATGTGTTTGTGTTTGTGTGTGTGTGTTTGTGTGTGTGTGTTTGTGTGTGTGTGTGTGTCTTTGTGTGCGTGCCACATACTTGCTCTGTGAGTAAACCATTCGGACAGTCTTTTAGAAATCCTTTGTGCCTGCATTGATGCCGAATATTTGCAATTAGAATTCATCATTTATTTATTTTTATCTCACATTTGCAGCTCTGCATACTCACCATTGACGTATTTCTTTTTCAGTAACTGAAAAACAGAAAAACAGAAAAACGAATAAGAATATCTATTAAAGTGCATATGAACATTTCATAAAGCATTTGGCCACACACAAAAAAATAACAAACCAAAATACAAAAATTCGCACAAATGAAAAATTTTTATATATATAAAAATTTATAAGAGAAATGCAAGAGTTGAAATAAAATGTTTCGCATATGAGTATGACTTGCTGTATAGACTATGAGATACCCTAGACATTCATGATTCAAGCTGCTTAGTGCAGCCATCAGAAAACAAACAGATTTATAGCTGTGTTCATAAGAATAGTAGTGCGACAGAAACGTTGGACAGCTAAATTTTGTGATAACCATAATGTAATGAAAACAATTTGAAATGCGTATTAAAGTTAACATATCCGGAAATATTCGCAAATTACTGCAGCAGTCGAGGTCTAGGCAGAACTCAGGTACATATTTGCGAGTCGAAAAATATACAAAAATATATTATATATAATAAAAAGCTTTATATAGTATAAGTATACATAGATAAATTGTTTTCAAAATATCATGTTTTGCACAACATTCGGCTATGCAAAAATTCAGTCGCACTACTATTTTTATGAACACCGTCTACCTATGTTGTTCATCTCATCTCATCTCTTTCAAGTTTTTCCTAGACCTTAGCTACTAATATCATTAAAAGCATGCCAAATCATGGTAAAACTGCAGAAAAAAGTTAATATAATTTTGCCACAAGAGTGTTGGCCATTTCACATCTACATAGATTAAATTATATATTTATGTAGAAATATTTATTATAATAGTTGTATATTCATGTCGAAGCTGTGTCTCTGTGTCTGTGCTTTGCGAGCAAAAACGAATTCCCTCTGTGATTTCTTTCACTGTGCGCTTTCGGAATGACAATTTCTAGTCGCCTTCTCCTCGTCCACTGAGAATCTTAACGACCCTTTCCGTATGAGCTCAGTGGCCGTTTCGTTCTCACTCAGCAGCAGCCGCAACTATGTTCAGCAACAGCTATCCTTCTCCTGCTCACACACTCTCTCTCTCTCTCTCTCTCTCTCTCTCTCTCTCTCTCTCTCTCTCTCTCTCTCTCTCTGTCTCTGTCTCTCTCACACACAGATACGAACCACATATGAGTAGCGTGTAGCAAAGACACAAACTCACTCGGGTCTAGACAAGCGCTCAGCCGCACACTAGTACTGCGGGCGCAGCAGGCGGCAATTAAGACAGAATTGAGCAGAATTGGAAAACTTAGAGAAGAGATTCCTGCTCTTAAACATCAAAGCGAGACGATCAGTTTTTGTACAAATTTGATTAGCTTATGCCAAACATTATCTGTGATCAGTCATAGGTAACTGACGAAGCGAAAAGTCGTAAACTCCGCTTGGAGTGTGAAGTAAATTAGAAGAACATTTTGAATGACAGTTGAGCAGACAAGAGTTGAGAACTGAGAAAACTGAAGTCAGGAGAATTTGTAAGTAAACTCATAGACTTTATATGTATATTATATCTATATCCATTTACGACTGTTTTCTGTTTGAATGCAAACTTCGAGCTCACTTTTAGTGCAACAAAAGATATAAACTATAATCAAGCCAGACTATATGCATTGAAACTAAACTTGATCTAAATCAGGCTTTATCTTATCTCTATAGCTGCAGCTTAAGTGCCCCCAACTAACTAAATGAAAATAGTCTTACTCTATTAACTGGCTATAACAGCTAATTCCACATTCAACGAGAAGTTGCCCAACTTCATTTCGATTATAATTAATCCCAAAATAAATAAGTAAACGCACCCTTGCCTGCCGGCCGCCCTTTAACATTTTTGCTTTTCTTTTTAAACGACTTCGTTCGGCACATAAACAATTTACAGTAAGCCACATGTGATAGCCATGGCTGGGTCCTTTTACCTATGGGCTATGGTCGAAGTGCTTCTGCACGCGTTTGTACTTACATTTTTCTCATTGTCTTGCGGCCACGCCTAAAAAAGCAAACAAATTTTCCCTCTATGCATAACGATTTCTATATACGGCTTGGGCATGTTTTTTTTTTTTTTGCTTTTTTCTTATTATTATTATTATTATTTTCGGTCGGGGCTGGCATTGGCATGGCCTAATGGCCGTTTACGAAACGTTTAAGCTACGGTCTCCCGATCCCTGGCCGGGCACCGTGCACAGTCCACAGTGCACGGTGCACAGTGGGCCGCTCGGCGTTCGCCGTTCGCCGGGCTCCCACTGTGACCGTTATGGGCGTGTGAATGGCGCACATGTTACACCGAGGCCCGCCCACCAGCTCGGCCGAGTGAGCAATTGGTGGGGCGAATGAGGGATCTTGCGGCAAGCAAAGTTTAAGACCAAAACATAAATTCACGCAAAATTACACACATTGGAATTGCTGTTAAGCGCCGATGGCCAATGGCCAACGCCCAGCTCCCATGGGAGCCCAGCACCGGCAGCACCAATGCCACTGAGCCCCCAAAATGGGCACCGCATCTTGGAGCATTGACTGCTTAGCACGCTCAACTGGCTGCCCGAAAGCTGACTACTGTCATTTTTCATACGAACGTGGCTCATCTCCAATGCCGCATCCCAGGTCATCTCGGAGCCTATACAGAATGACCAGGCAAGAGCGTTAATCTTTTCAATAACTATAACTTAGCTGCTGTTTTACTTATCGCTAATATCTTGCTGTTCAAATATTCATTAGAATTTGCCTTTTGATAATGAGTTGTCCTAGAGAATTTCAATTTGAAGTCGACTGTGGCCAAGAGGCACTTGTGTCTTGTGTCAATACATAGATAGAAATTGGTAAGAACTAATGTCAATATAGCATCGAATAATACTCAGAGAGGTACAAGGGTTTGCCTTCGAGATCCTATTGCCCGAATTCGGTACTTCGAATCTCTCTGAGTCTGGTCTACCAGTGGTAAGGTACTCATAGAAAGAGAACAGTGCAAATCAAGATATTGCATATCAAACAGCAAGCTTTACCCTCAAGTTTCAACATTTCCAGCAGCTAGATCATATCACCTGACTGGCTTTGATATGTTAAACAAGCATCAACTATATCTAGGCTAAGTCTAGATTGATCGTGGAATAAAGCATATAACTCTATGCTTAAACAGGCTTAGTCCGAGTAATAGAATTTTATACTATGATGAACTTGACCGAATAGATTTAATTTAAATAATTTTTGACACTATGATAAGATGTCCCAGCCTGACTAAAACCAATAAAAATTATTGTTTTTATTATTATTATTATTATTATTATTATTATTATTATTATTATTATTATTATTATTATTATTATAATTATTATTATTATTATTATTATTATTATTATTATTATTATTATTATTATTATTATTATTATTATTATTATTATTATTATTATTATTATTATTATTATTATTATTATTATTATTATTATTATTATTATTATTATTATTACTATTATTATTATTATTATTATTATTATTATTATTATTATTATTACTATTATTATTATTATTATTATTATTATTATTATTATTATTATTATTATTATTATTATTATTATTATTATTATTATTATTATTATTATTATTATTATTATTATTATTATTATTATTATTATTATTATTATTATTATTATTATTATTATTATTATTATTATTATTATTATTATTATTATTATTATTATTATTATTATTATTATTATTATTATTATTATTATTATTATTATTATTATTATTATTATTATTATTATTATTATTATTATTATTATTATTATTATTATTATTATTATTATTATTATTATTATTATTATTATTATTATTATTATTATTATTATTATTATTATTATTATTATTATTATTATTATTATTATTATTATTATTATTATTATTATTATTATTATTATTATTATTATTATTATTATTATTATTATTATTATTATTATTATTATTATTATTATTATTATTATTATTATTATTATTATTATTATTATTATTATTATTATTATTATTATTATTATTATTATTATTATTATTATTATTATTATTATTATTATTATTATTATTATTATTATTATTATTATTATTATTATTATTATTATTATTATTATTATTATTATTATTATTATTATTATTATTATTATTATTATTATTATTATTATTATTATTATTATTATTATTATTATTATTATTATTATTATTATTATTATTATTATTATTATTATTATTATTATTATTATTATTATTATTATTATTATTATTATTATTATTATTATTATTATTATTATTATTATTATTATTATTATTATTATTATTATTATTATTATTATTATTATTATTATTATTATTATTATTATTATTATTATTATTATTATTATTATTATTATTATTATTATTATTATTATTATTATTATTATTATTATTATTATTATTATTATTATTATTATTATTATTATTATTATTATTATTATTATTATTATTATTATTATTATTATTATTATTATTATTATTATTATTATTATTATTATTATTATTATTATTATTATTATTATTATTATTATTATTATTATTATTATTATTATTATTATTATTATTATTATTATTATTATTATTATTATTTTATTATTATTATTATTATTATTATTATTATTATTATTATTATTATTATTATTATTATTATTATTATTATTATTATTATTATTATTATTATTATTATTATTATTATTATTATTATTATTATTATTATTATTATTATTATTATTATTATTATTATTATTATTATTATTATTATTATTATTATTATTATTATTATTATTATTATTATTATTATTATTATTATTATTATTATTATTATCATTATTATTATTATTATAATTATTATTATTATTATTATTTTTATTATTATTATTATTATTATTATTATTATTATTATTATTATTTTTATTATTATTATTATTATTATTATTATTATTATTATTATTATTATTATTATTATTATTATTATTATTATTATTATTATTATTATTATTATTATTATTGTTATTATTATTATTATTATTATTATTATTACTATTATTATTATTATTATTAATATTATGAATACACTGTTCCAATTGCAGACTTTTGCGTTTGTCGTTTAATTAGCTGTATCGTGTGTTGGCCAAGTGTCTCAGGCCTGTTCCGTTCCGTTCGCGCGGCTGCCAACATGCCAACAAAAGAACTCACGGACGTCGTCAACTCAATAAAATCAACAATTGCCAAAGCTGATACTGAATTGATTGGTAATCGATAGGGTGACGAGCTCGAACAGTATAAGAGAGAAAGAGAGAGAGAGAGAGAGAGGGGGGGAGAGTGGGGGAGAGCGAGTGATTGCTGCCACAAAGCCACCCGCAACTCGTTCACATTTTATCCCAGCGGCAAGCGGCGGGCTTTGTGTCCGCTTCTATTGCTTCTATTATTGACGTGTGGCATGTACACAAATATACAGCAGCGTTTACCCGAGCAATGTGTGGATTGTAAATAATGCGCATATTGCTCATACGACTTGTTGCCTCTGAGCCACTCTGAGCACTGCGCCACGGAGCCACGTACCCACGTACCCACTGAGCCACTGAGCCACTGAGCCACTGAGCCGCCACTCGCTGTCAGTCGATAACGTCGCACAACTGTCACAGCCAAATGACTGCCATACATTTCCATTTGTATGCTACTCAAGCCACGCTTTCCTTTAAAGAACGCTTTTCATTGCTGATGATGAAAATGGATTGGCCAAGCACAAAATATGCCACAATATCTGATATAACATGCAGTCAGTCGCTGTATTGTAAAACCGATGTATTGCAAGATAAACACATGTTTACCTGTCATTGGCCAGGTAACGCACACTTCTGTGATTAACGGCTCATGGTATGCGCTTTCTATACGGCTTAAAGTGTTGTATGACTGCATAATGCATATCATATCATATTATATATATTATAGGCTACATAAGACATAGTCAGATTAGCATATGTAATAGATAGAGCAAACCTGAGGGACTTCTTAATGTAGTCTCAGATATGGTATATGCAATTGTATCGCTTTAAATACTCATTAACGAAGTGATAAGCTTATATTGGTTTTGTGTAATGTGCATCTTGATGGCCGTCCGTCGATCCGTATGAACGCAAAACAGTTCGCTTAGCTAGAGACTTTTTATATATACTTGGGTATACCCTGATTGGGTTGTTCTTGACCTGCTCATCGATACCCAAGAATGATTTTTATGCCTTTTTGGGAGCTGGCTCTGGCGTCAAAATAAATACGATACGTTCTGGATGCAGCTATAAAGCCCTGGATAGACAAGGATTATGGTCTCAGACCGTGGATTTTTCAACTCTGCTCAGTCTCTCACAAAGCACGAGTGAGCCAAGCATTGGCTGCCAAACAACGTTCGGTAAATGTTAGAGGTAAATTTGCTGGAGTCTTTTGCGTTTTCCACTGTAGCGGAGTCTGCTGCCAGTTTGAGTTGGAGTATTGCTTGTAGCGATACTTAATCTCCGACCAAGTTATGCACCACTCAACACCGTCACAATACGTCTGAGGAAGCAGACCCATGTGTTTGGGTACTATTTTGATACGATTCCATAGACTTGTATTCCATGTCTTGAAATCATGTTCAATATACTTTTGTAAGTATATATTTAAAAAGTATTCTTTCAGGTTATACTTGAAAGTATTTTATTTTCAATTGGGAGTCTGTCGTTGAGCATTTAAGAACTGAGAAGCTTCAGCAAACTTCCTATGGAACTTCTTAAAAATTGTAAAAAAAACGCCTAAAATCTAAATTTAAATTAGATCAAATGAAAATTAATTCTAAGGCATGAAAACTACATACGAAACTCTGTAAAATTCTTTAATACCAAATTCAAGTTTCAATTTAAACCATAAAAACATAAAACTAAAGAAAGTTCGTAAAAAAAAGTAATTAAAACATTTTTATTTTCATTCATTTTTCAAGCAACTGACGCATTTTGGCAAATAGTTTTAAAGGCATTTTTTTAGCTCATTTAAAGCTCTTTTCCGTGGCTAGCCATATTATAGCTGGCAGATACAGTTTTTGGATTCTATTTACAGTGATGAAACAACATTTTGTGGCATAATTGAAATAACTCGATTGTCTGGCTGCCTTCAGGCTATCAGTTTGCATTGTGCATTAGCATATGCCGCTGCCGCTGCCGCTGCCGCTGCCCGAGCCCGAGCCTGAACCCGAAGCCGAACACAACACAAAACCCAAACAGCCGCATGTTGCACACTTGATGGGGCATTGAAAATTCCATGGCAATTGTCGCTGGCATTCAGATGGAACCGCGCCCCATGCGCAACTGCGAGCTGTGCTGCATTTCTGATTGCCATGTTCCACCCACACACGCCCACACGCCCACACACACACACACACACACACACACGCATACGCATGGCTGCTGCACTCCTGGGAATGTATCATGTAGCAGCTGTACGGATGTATGGGTTACGGCTACGGCTACGGCTACGGCTATGGCTATGGCTATGGCTACGGCTACGGCTACATGAAATATTTGTGTAATCGCTGCCATCAATATGTGTGTTTACAGCGCGATTTTAATTGCATTTTGTCTGTGTGAAGACTCGCAACGTTTCCGATACGCTTTTTTGCCTTTATTTCCATTCGATTCGCATTTTTATTTTACTTGTATTTGCCGTTACACAATATTTGTTGTCGGAAAATGAGAATGAAACGAGTAAGAGTGCTCTAGTCGGGACTGTCCGACTCGGAGATACCCTGAAGCCTGCGCAGAGCTGCCAGAATTCAAATAAAATTATCGATTGTTAGCGATAATATGGAAATGGAATGATTTCAAATTTCAAGTCTCAAGCTTATGTAGTTGACGAGATCGCTACGGTCATGTCGTCGCGATCAAGAGTATATACAGTTTATGATCTCTGCCACGCCTGCTTTTGTCTGCTACATACATTTGCACAAAATCAATATACCCTGACTGCGCGCATTTGCCAGTTGGCACAGGGCTTAAAAAACCAAACGGCAAGGTAAACACTTTAAGCCATGCAGAAGCTGCAGACAAACAGAATTGCAACTGGAGTCGAGTCAAGTGCATGAAAGTATCTATTTAGCACAGAGGCGTGAAAGAGATAGCAGCAATTCAAGCTGACAAACGACAACTGCTCAGGTGTGTATCCGAGCCCAATTGAGATTGGAGCTTAAGCCAATTTGGTATTGGCAATCGGATGGCTAATGTTGCCGAATGTTGACGTCAAACTAATGACCATGTTGTTGTCTTATGGCTTGACAAATTGCTTGTCTCAGTCACACACAATCTCTCTGTCTCTTTCTCTCACTCTCTCTACCTATACATCTATCTCTATCACTCTATCTCTATCTCTCACTCTCTCTCTCTCTCTCTCTCTCTCTCTCTCTCTCTCTCTCTCTATTTGCTGAACAATTTTAAAATCAATTAAACGTACTAATTCGCCAGCTTGTAGAACATGGCCTAAGCCAAACACCTGTGGACCATGGCAAACACACACACACACGCACACACACACACACACACACACGCACACACGCACACATATAAACAGTGGATGTAACACGCACAATCCACATTTGGTAGCCCATTTATTTATAGTAGATTGTGGCCATAGATGACCCCCAACGATGAGCCCCTTTCGCCTTTCCAATTGTTGAGCTGCCCTCGCTTGCCCTGTCCTGTCCTGGCCCTGGCCGTGGCCCTGCCTAGAGCCTACCGTAATTTGTATCTATTTTATACAGAGACACAGTTTTGGGATTTGCACTTTATTGCTACGGTCATTTCGATTTTCGAAACCCATCCGAAACTAATCAAATTTCTAGCTATTTACTTATTCATTCGTGCGCCGCCTGCACAGTGGGTGTAAACCCACAGAAATGCACATAAATATATATGTAAGTACACACACACACACACATACACACTCGCACAGACAACGAAATATCTTTAATGTAATTCCCCAATTGATTGCCCAGCCCAGCAGCTCAATGAACAGCATCAGCAGCAGCAGCAGCAGCAGCAGCAGCAGCAGCGTTGAGCCGGTGCCAAGGTGCAGCGGGGGCAACAAATTTAGCATATTGCTCATACGACCCGTTGTATCCGCTCATAAATTGAATTCCAGTTTATTTGTTTGGCGAATAAATAAAAGTCGAATTCGTTGCGGCTGCTATCAGGTGCAGACAGCAGTTCCAGCTTCAAATGTCAGCTTAGGGCGCAAGCTCTACGCAGCTTAAGCCAAATATCCCAAGTATATGTATTTATGTATGTATGTGAGTAGGTATTCATGCCAAGAAATTTGATTAAATTTACAGTTAATTGCATTTGAGCTAACTACGGATCTGTGTCTCTTGCCTGAATCGTAATCGCACTGCTCCACTTTATACTTCCTCAAACAGAGTATCGGACAGCTTATTGAATTGCATAGCAAAGCGTAAAATGAATTTCATCAAAATGTTTTTTTTTTCCCCCCGACTACGCAGAAGGAGTGAGAGATGCTGATGCTGGTGCTGATGCCGAGTCTGGTGCGGGTGCTTGCCGAGCACAGCCCAAGAGGCGCAAGACAAATTGCTTGGACCAGGACATTAAGAACTGGCAACTTGGCAGCAATCTGTCAACACTTTCGAGGGCGCCCGCCAGGTGCGCCCGAATGCCCTCCAGCTACGTAATTATTTATATACCCGCCTGTCGCCTCACACCCCTCGACCGCAAAACGGCAGCAGCGGAGCACGAAATGCGAAAATACTTTAAAAAGCAATTAGTCAACAAAGTTTGTAGGCCCAAACTGGGTGACTTGCATTTTTAAGCAGCCCGCAAAGAACACCAAAAAAAAAAAAAATAATAAAACATTCAAATACAGAACAAAAAACAAAAAGATGGAAAATACTTAGCAACAAAATATGACCAGCAGAATCTAATTAAAATCAAAATTTAAAAACAAAAAAACAAAAAACAAAAGCCGCTCGACTATATAGAAACAATGCCTGCCGTCGGTACTTCTTCTTAGAGCTCTACTCAAAAAACAACCAGAGAAAATGTATTCTACTCTATGTTATAATATCAAAACGGCACTGAGATATGGCATAGAAAACATATGTCATATTTATGCCTGTATTTATATAGAAAAATAATATAATATACTTATGTAATATATAATATTAAACCGATTTAATCAAATTTTCAAATTTTTAAAATAAAATAAAATAAAATTATTTGTGCAATTTTTATGCAAATATTGAAAAAAAAAAAAACTGACATGGCGCAAATAATTACACAAAGTAAAAAATTATTTAAGTCTAAATTCCATCTGTCTCACCAGATGCTGCAAATAAATATTTAATTTTATTAAATAAAATATTACAAAATTAATTTAGCCCTCCTAAATAATAAATAAAAAATTTTAATTTTAATTTTAATAAAATTCAAATTTAATTTTCTAAAGTGTTTTCAAAGCTAAGCAAATCAAATAAAACAAAATTTATGCTCGTTTGCAAAACAAAAATCAAAAAAGAGCTGAGCTTTATAGTATGCAAACTTTTAATAAAAAATAAATAAATAAAATAATAAATTAAATAATACATTAAAAAATAAATTAAATAATAAATTAACTAAAAAATTAAAAAATAAATTAAATAATAAATGAACATAAAATTTGTAGAATCGGGAATAGAGAATAAATAAGTCTAGGCGTCACAGGCCTATTAACTAGTTCAAGTTAATTGTAAAATTAAAAATAAATAAAAATTTAATGTAAAAAAAAGGTAAAAAAAAAATTAAATTAAATTAAAATAACAAAAAAATAAAATACAATAAAAATTAAATAATAATTTCAATAATAATTTAATGTGAAAAAAATTAAATTAAAATAAATTAAATTAAATTAAATTAAATTAAATTAAATTAAAGTAAAGTAAAGTAAAGTAAAGTAAAGTAAAGTAAAGTAAAGTAAAGTAAAGTAAAGTAAAGTAAAGTAAAGTAAAGTAAAGTAAAGTAAAGTAAAGTAAAGTAAAGTAAAGTAAAGTAAAGTAAAGTAAAGTAAAGTAAAGTAAAGTAAAGTAAAGTAAAGTAAAGTAAAGTAAAGTAAAGTAAAGTAAAGTAAAGTAAAGTAAAGTAAAGTAAAGTAAAGTAAAGTAAAGTAAAGTAAAGTAAAGTAAAGTAAAGTAAAGTAAAGTAAAGTAAAGTAAAGTAAAGTAAAGTAAAGTAAAGTAAAGTAAAAGTAAAGTAAAGTAAAGTAAAGTAAAGTAAAGTAAAGTAAAGTAAAGTAAAGTAAAGTAAAGTAAAGTAAAGTAAAGTAAAAGTAAAGTAAAGTAAAGTAAAGTAAAGTAAAGTAAAGTAAAGTAAAGTAAAGTAAAGTAAAGTAAAGTAAAGTAAAGTAAAGTAAAGTAAAGTAAAGTAAACTAAAGTAAAGTAAAGTAAAGTAAAGTAAAGTAAAGTAAAGTAAAGTAAAGTAAAGTAAAGTAAAGTAAAGTAAAGTAAAGTAAAGTAAAGTAAAGTAAAGTAAATTAAAGTAAAGTAAAGTAAAGTAAAGTAAATTAAATTAAATTAAATTAAATTAACAAAAAATAAAATAAATAAATTTATAAAGTTAAAAAATAGAGTAAAAACAACATGACAAAAAAGTAAAATTAACAAAAAATGAAACAAAAAATATGAAATAAAACAATATTAGATTAATTTAATTAAAAATTTTCGTTTTTGCTTGGCTGTGAAATAATTCATTGAAACGATTTCAGATTTCAGCAAGAGCTATGCAATATTTTATGACTGCAAAAACTTTATTTGAATGTTTGCTTTGCTCTCAATAGGAGTGAAAAGCTCTAGATTTCTATAGAGCCTAACCAGTGGTTGACTGTTTATAGTGGGCCAAGATGCCGGCAAGGCAGCTGCGGGCAACTTGCGATTCGATTTCTTAACAACGCAAAGCACAGCTTTAGCTCTATACATTTGTATATGTATATATTTGGGCAAACTGTGCTCACATCTAGCCAAACTTAAATAATTTTAGTTTATTTATGATTTTCACACATTTAAAATATATAAAAATCATTTTGCTAAGCGAGCTTAAGGCCTTTTCACTGCGAGTGCCGGACCCTGTACTAAACAGGAATGTGACTGCTGCAGTTCCACTACAAACCTGCCACACGCAGACGGAAAGAGAGAAGGCAAGAGAGAGAGAGAGAGAGAGAGTGAGAGAGACCACAACAGCGCTCATTAGCATAATTAGCTGAGCTGAATTGGCATTATGCAGCTTTGACAGCTGTTTAGATATTCGTGAAAGTTGCAGTAAATTTGATGAAGTTGAATTAGTGAGAAACGATGATAATAAGTGGACGACGAGTAACTGCGCGCATTATTGTAGATTTAATACTGGGCTAAATGATAGATAAGTAATTGCTTAGACAGCTTAGGCTTATTAAATATTAATGACGCTCCGCTCGCTCGCTCCCTCTCCCTCTCTCTCTCTCTCTCTCTCTCTCTCTCTCTCTCTCTCTCTCTCTCTCTCTCTCTCTCTCTCCCTCTCGCTCTCCGAGGCACACGCAAGTCTAGCGACTTGAGTAAATAAATGGTTCAGCGTCTTTGAAGTGCTTCAAGATTTGTGTATTGCTGAAATTGTTTATTTCTTTTTTTTTTTTTTTTTGATGGATGCGAACGCAATAAAAAAACGCAATCAAATAATTATGCCAAACAGCGTAAGATTATCATATATTGCTGATGGATATCTACTTACAGTATGTGTCAGTTGTTAAACGATCGATGGTATCCTGTTTCAATTTCGAGCTCTTTTTTCCCATGTTGTCGTTGTTTTTTTTTCCTTTTACAGCTGTTGTTTCCGGTTGCTGCTGTTGCTGCTGTTGCTGTTGCTGCTGCTGCTGTTGCTGCTGTTGCTGTTGCTTCTTAACTGCCGCTGTTACTGCTGAGGCTTCACCTTTTGGCAGCACTTGACTACTATTGCTTTTTAGTGCCAAACTTTTAAGTTTCACAACTTGTTTCTTCTTCTTTTTTTTAACTTTTCCCAAAGTTTTTTAATATGCTCTATAATATTTTGCTAGATAAAAAAAAAAATGAACATTCGCACACACACACACACACACACAGACAAGTAGAACTATAACTGGCATTACAACGGAATTGCACCATTTCACACAAAACACTATTGATTCGACTTAAAATGATTTTGTTTTCCTTTTTCTTCTTCTTTGTTCTTTACTTTTTTTTTTTGTTTGCTCTAATTTGCGCTAGATTGGACTTGGTCCGCTTGTCAGGTGTTCCGTGTTCCGTGTGCCGATAGTCAGGTGTTTAGATTAGAAGATAAACCACGAATATTGATAAGCAAGCAGTGGCGCGCTTTAGCTGCCCTCGACCCTCAAATGCATGTCTCTGCTACACATACAATATATTTCAAATCGATTATATAAATATGCGCAAAGAATTTGTGTTCGTTTATTCAGTTAGTTAAGCTCGAACTTTATTAACAGAAACTTAGCTACCCAGTGAAATACAGCAAACGAAAACTCCTGTCTCATCTCGTTATTGTTGAGCCCACAGCTCAGATTTCTAGCAATGCACATACTATAAAGGACTGCCAAGCTCATTCTCATGACTGCAATGACGCCTTAGATTTGCCTCTCTCTCTCTCTCTCTCTCTCTCTCTTTCTCTCTCTTTCCCTCTCTCTCTCTCTCTCTCTGTCTCTCTGTCTGGTTTAGCCTCTCTTCTTTCCCTGTCCTTCTGTCTCTCCTTTTCCATCTCTGTCCTATTCCCTCTCACTTTCTTCCTGCCTGTCTCTCTCTCTCTTTTTTCTTTTTTCTCTCTCCCCTTCTACACCTCTTTTATTCTAGAACTATGTCTTTTTCTGTCTCTCTTATTTATCTTTATCTGTCTGTCTATATTTCACTCTCTTTTTCTGTGTCTCCCCTACATATATCTTTCTCACTCTCGCTCTCTCTCTCTCTCTCTCTCTCTCTCTCTCTCTATCTCGTGCTCTCTTCACTCATCTATCTTCTCTTATCTCTTCTATTTTCTCCCTCTGCACTTCTGTCTCTCTCTCTCTTTCTTTCTCTTTCTCAATATCCCTCACCTCTCTCTTCTCGCTTCTCTCTCTTTCTCTCTATCTCTTTTTGTCTCTATCTTTCTCTTTTTTTACCCTCTCTCTCTTCTCTCTCTCTCTCAGTCTCTATATTTCTCTCTTTTTTTACTCTCTCTCCTCTCTCTCTCTCTTTCTCTCTCTCTCTCTGTAAATATCTCTGTCAACTCCCTTCCACTCACTTCTCTAGCTTTCTCGCTCACTTTCATCTCTCACCGTCTCTCACTCTCTCTCTCTCTCTCTCTCTCTCTCTCTCTCTCTCTCTCTCTCTCTCACTCTCTCTCGCTCTGTCTCTCTTTCCCCATTTCCTAACTCCTATTGCAGCCTGTTACGTATGCCTGGAAAATATATTTTATTTTCATTTGTGGCAAGAATTGCGAAATGCACGAAACGTTGGCTCGATTGACAGGATTTGAAGATTGATCTGCCGTAGATGCAACCGTTTGGCATAATGGATTACGGGTTATCCTGTTGACAATTCATTTGTTATGGCTGTGTGGCGGAGATGTTGTGCAATTTGCATGAAATCCAACACAAAGCTGACAGTAGACATTTTGATGACTCGGACAAAAGCATGATAACAGTCGGATTGTGGGCGAGACTCTGGCTTGATGTTCAATTTGCGAGAGAGACGAGGCGTGTCATGGACAAAAAACGGAATAATGAAGACGTACACAAAAACATAATAGAACAGAACACACGCCAAACACAGCGCACACATTTCACATTTCAGGTCAACTCTAGACTCGAACTTTTCATGACAGTTGCCAATGGCAACAGCAACGGCAACGGCAACGGCAACGGCAACGGCAACTAAAAAATGGCCAGAGCGAGAAGCTGATGCTAACAAAAGCGCATAAAAAAGAAACTTAACCCTGCATATGTGGGTAAAGAGTGGCCAAGGGTGGTGTTGGCTGTTGTCCCTCCCTCTCCCCCGCTCTCTCCCACTCTCTGTCTCTCTCACTTTCGCTCTATTTGTATTGCCTGCTGCTGCTACTGACGCGCATAGCATAAAAATAAGTTGCCTTTGTTTGCCCAGGCAGACAGACACGAGTGACGACAATGACGACGACGACGACGACGACGACAACGGCGCTGACAATGTCCCTCGCAATGAGGCGCATAAAAATGCAATGAAATAAATGCTGTTAATTTCAGACGCAGACGCACAGCAACAGCAATAACAACTAGTTGTTGGCAAGACTGCCGCCGAGCAGTGGCATGCGAAGCGCCCGTAAAGCCCGTAACAAAAAGTGTCAAGTGCGGGCCAACAGCCAAAATCAAAACCACATACTCAGCCCAACACCCACACCACCTCCCCCCCCCCCACCGTCCACAAAAGTATGCAACGCTTTTTTTTTAGCATCCCAAGTAGTAGTTCGTGCAAGCTGTTTATGCGGATCTTCAGGGGGCGAAACCCACAACGACGAAATTCTCAACTTATTCGTGTTTCTGTTTCCCCCCCCCCCCCCCATGTATATTTAAAGCAAGCGTAGTCAGGCGACAACCTCTAGACCTACTGGACCGGGTCTTGACCTGAAATCTATCAAATATCTCCTTGAACTCTATCTGTGATGGTTGGAGCTCTCGCTGACACTTTATCTCATGATCTACGCGTGCGTCTCTAGCACTTCACCTCATCTGACTCGTTGATACATACGAACAGGTGAACGGATGGACAGACGGACGGACGGACAGACAGACGAGCGAATGGACAGACGGACGGACAGACGGACGGCCGGACAGATGGACAGACGTAGCGATGGTCAAACGAGCAGAACTAAATGGACTCAGCTATTCATCCTGATCAAGAATATGTATAATTCATAGTCACTGCCACGCCTCCTGCTGCCTGTACCATACATTTCCACAAAACCAATATGCCCTGCCTGCCCATTTTCCATGGGTTCATGGTAGGCAAACGTATAGCCGCCAGCGCAGCTACCGCCTCGTTAACAGTAACTAAATAGTTGCAACTGGACATTTTTGTTTTCAGCTGAATACATAAAAATACTTTTAAACTATTTGCTCTTTCTTGCTGTTTTTTTTTTTTTGTTTTCTTCTTCTACTAGATATTATCAGGCTAAACTACTGGCTGTGTTGTGGAAAACAAAGACATTAAATATTATTCGATCTATAGCAATTGTTTGCCTTGGCTATTATTTCAAAAGTCGTTTTTGTCCTCGTTTGCTTACGAAATTGACAGAAACACAAACAGCAGCGATAACACCTGACTTAGACACACACACGCGCACACGCACACACACGCACACTGGCATTCCTTTTTTTGTTTTGTTGCATATACTATTGGCATTTTCTAACTAACCACGACTTATTCTGTGCATGTGCATAAGCATGCATATCTGTGTCTGTCTCTCTGTGTGTGTGTGTGTGTGTGTGTGTGTAAGCGTTATCTTGTCAGCCGCCTGTGTGTGTGTGTGTGTGTGTGTGTGTGTATTTGTGCATTCGTGTGTAATGCCTTGCGAAAAGCTTTCTCAGTATTTCGCTTTGCAGAATTGTTCACACTAAAAATATTTTTACGTTTATTTCGTTCACAGCTGGCTGCTAATGCAGTGCCAGACAGAGATGCAGGTAGCCATAGTTGCTCACGCATATACATACATAAGCCAAGACACACACACACACACACACACACCCATGCCTTTGCCTTTTGCCACGCCCACCTAGCCAAAATCGGTGGCTTTTGCTGACTTGTAGGTGTAACTCGACGCTTTTTATCTGAATGAATGTCGCCCTAACTGCGTGTGTGTGTGTGTCTGTGTGTGTATGAGTGTCTCTCGGTGTGTGCGTGTGTGTGTGTGTGTGTGTGTGTGTGTGTGTTGCTGCAGCATTTATTTCTCATGCTGTTGCAATTTTATTGCTGCATTTTTGTGTTCATCTTTTACTTTGCTTTACGGCTGTGCCTCAAAAATAATATTAAAAAAAGCGCCTGAGCGTATGCAACGTTTTTTTTCTCTTCCTGTTGCTGCGCTGCTTATTTCTTTTACACACGCCAGCAAAACTATGGGCTTTGGCAAGTTTGGCAAGTTTGTCAACTTTGACGCCGCGCAGCCAGCAATCGCCATAATCTGGCGAGCTATTCGAATTAAATGGATTGTGAATTATATTTATGCAGCACTCGAATGGCAGGTCAGTCATCATAAATTTTCATATGACTGCGAATGCGAATGCGAATGCGAATGCGAATATGAGTATTTAAGTGCTTGCCATATTCATTTTTTATGCGCTACATAAAAATTTGAACACGGAAAGCGCGTTGACACCGTCGTAAGCCATTGCCATATAATATATATATATATTATTTCTAAATATATATATATATATATAAATTTGATGATGAATAAATCGCATCAAACCTGAAGCTTGTTCATTTCGATTATTTCCGGCATATCGCCAGCTCGTGCAGGAATGTATAAAATGGATAAATTATATATATTTACAATCAAGCTAACATGCTGTATTAAACTGGCCAAGTTCGTCTGTCCGGTGGTATGAAAGCGTTGATCCTGGCAAGAGCAAAAGCCAAAGACTGGAAATTTGAAATTCGAAATATATACTGAATTCCTAATCTTTCGATTTGCGCTTTCGATATTACTAAAAATCTTAAAAAAATCGATGCAACTATTATTTCGATATATGTATCAACAAAGTTTCTGAATTTTCGATATAAATCGATCAATTTTGGCTCATGCTATTGACGCATAGCTTCTAGCTCTATATAAATACGAAGACTTTCAATTTCCATCGTTACATACATTTTTCCACTCAAACAAAATTAGTTCCAAATGGTAATACCTGGCGCTTGGCTACGATACTATATATAGATGTATAATATATTTATGATAAAGATCGAACATCTACAAACGCAGCTAATAAATAACTAATTTCAAATATGGACTGCGACTATGGGAAGAAACGCAGCTGCTGCAATAAGTGCGCACTCTGCGTACATGTGAGTGTCTATGCGAGTGTGTGCGTGCGTGTATATGCGTGTGTGTGCGTGCGTGTATATGCGTGTGTGTGAAAGAAAACTTAATTGTTAAAATAGCAGATCTATGCAGGGCTCAGAACAACTTCTAGTCAGGTACAAGCGATTAGAGTGGGCTTAGGTATAGTCCATCTAATTCACATAAGAGAGAGAAAGAGAGAGAGAGAGAGCTACTCTAAAGACTACAAATTGATTTACTTTTCAGCTGTTGCAAAAATATTTTAAGTCTATTTTCGATATTTATAAACATACATTTGTCTGTTTATTTTTAGGGAAACAAAGTAACATATAGAAATTAAGTCATCCATATCGCAAAAGTTCATAGCCAAGAATATATATTTGAAATTTGAAGTCTTTGGCTTTTGACTGTTGCCACGCTGAATGTTTTCACACCGCCAAGCAGACGAACAACAATCAAGCAATCAATTTAGCTTTTTAATCTGATCAAGCATACATATAATATAAAGTGTCTATCTCGCCTCTATATCTCTGTTGCATATGCTCACGTCCCATCTATCCATCTGTCCAGTCAGAAACCCAAATACTCGTTATATATATACACATATTCATGTAAAAACATATTTATTCGGTCACATCTAAGCACAGGGATTATTAAATATATCTATTAGCCAAAGTCCATATCTCTCAGCAGAAAAAAAAACAACAAATTATGAATGTCCCACATAGAGTAATAAGAATAAGTTGGGAGCCGAGCACAGAGGACAGCATAATTACAGTTACACGTCTCTAACTAACAGCTAAACCTAATCAAATATCGATATTTTTCGATTGGCCACGCCTCAAAGGGCGTGCCACTACATAATTTATGCTGCCACTGAGCAGGGCTAACTGTAATTTATGAGGCAGAAGTTGGTGCTGCTAGGCTCTAAAGATATGGCATATAAGGTGGAGTACTCCAAAAGTATTACACTGTAATACTGAGTCGGAAATCGAAAATATCATTGAGTGTAGAGTGTAGAAAACCTATATACTCTTAAACCTATATACTCTTTGTCAGACAAGTCCAAAATAGACGTTCAAGTCCTTAACTACAGAGGGACAATACACAAAAGGTGTATTCTCTTAGAGTTGCTTGAACGAGTAATAAAAGAATATTCAAAAGTATTAGGTGCACAGGTCTATGAACGAGTATTCAAAAAGTATCCACACTTTGTAAGATGAGGGCAAAGTAAAGACAAATTCAAGTATCCAGCTATGATGGAACATTTCACAAAACCTATTACTGTTCATGCTTTGTAAAGTATTGGCCACAAAGTCTATGTTAAATACTCTTAAGGAGTGTATACGAGTATTCAAAAGTATTCAAAGTATTGGCCACAAAGCCCATGTTGAATACTCTTAAGGAGTGAAAACGAGTATTCAAAAAGTATTCAAAAGTATTGGACACAAATTCTATGTTATATACTCTTCAGGAGTGTAAACGAGTATACAAAGCATTGGATAAATAGTCTATGCTAAATACTCTTCCAAAGTGTAAACGAGTATTCAAAACGTATTCAAAAGTATTGGACACAAAGCTTATATACTCCCAAAGCTTTGTGAGTGAGTATTCACAGTAAGATGACTCGAAAGTATGTACCAAAATGCAAGTCTCTCGAGGGAACTTGCACAAAACGAGTATTCAAAAGGAATAAGGCACAACGCCTATACACTCTTAACGCTTTGTGAAAGAGTACTCAAGGCGTCGGAAATTTATACCAAAATTCAAATCTCTAGCTACCTAAGGACACTGCCTAAAATCCACATAATCTTAACACTTGCTAAACGACTATTTAAAATAAAAAACTTTGCTAAAAAATTCGTTTACCAAAGCCAACAAATTAGTAGTTTTTGAAGTGGATAATACCCTATAGTGTATACCCTGTCAGTTACGCTGGAAATTGCCAGCATAAAAATGCTTTCTTTTCAATTCAGTGAAGCACGAGAATTGCGCATAGCTGCGAGTGACAACATGCCAATTAGCGCTGCTCGGACATGGCGTCGCGTTTGTTGTAAAGAGATTTGTTGCATTGCCAATTATTTAATAATTGTTATAAATTAAAAGGCACTTCCTGCCAGTTGCTGCTGTTGTTGCTGTTCTTGTTGTTCTTGTTGTTGTTGTTGTTGTTGTCACTTTTCAGTTGTCGATTGTGCGCCAATTGAGGCTCGGCACGCAATCTTCGTGTAGCTGAGCCAGCTACAGATTTGGGATTGCATTTGGACAAAGCAAATACCCTACCTTATACTCCATCTCACTCGCACTCTATCTCTCCTTCTCTCTCTGTCTGTCTCTGACTCTGACTCTGTCTCTGACTCTGTCTCTGTCTCTGTCTCGCTCACTCCTTAGCTTTTCTGCCGTTCCTTTCTTTGTATTTATTATGATTACATGGCATTTGTGTGGGTGATTGCACCCATTGAGGTGCCAGTGTATTGCGGGTGCGGGTGGCTCAGCGTAAAGGGGCATGTCATCCGAGTGAAAGACTTACAAAATGACAAACTGACAGTGTGACAGGCAGTCGTGTAGCTGGGCGGGCAGCTGGGCGGGCGGGCAGCGACCGCAGCTGCTGCCTCTAGTGGGAGTGAATCAACTTATTTTTTTGTTTACATAATCCTTGCACGTTGTCTGCTTGTGTGTGTGTGTGTGTGTGTGTGCCCTCTGTCTATACATGTATGTATGTGTGTGTGTGTGTGTGTGTGTGTGTGCGTGCGTGTGTGCAAGTCAAATCGCAGCTTCCACCTGCAGCCCATTCGAGCTGCCTTTGAAAAGCGGCAACTGCTGGACCGCAGAATGTTAATTTGGGTCAAGTTTTGTAAGCGTTACAAATGCCAAGCCGCACATTTCAGACATACGTATCTATATATATATATATATATATGTATAAATATAAGTGTGTAAATATATTTATATATATATTTTGGCTTTGCTGCAGCACAAAGGTATGCAACACACTTAGATATAGATATATATATATATATATATATAGGTGATATAAACACTTGATGTTTTGGTCCTTTTGTTTTGTGTCTGTGCTTTATCATTGCCTGATTAGCTGCTCATTGTTATTGTTACTGTTATTGTTATTGTTGCTTTTGTTCTTTATGCTTTCATTAACAATTTGTTGTGTTTGCTTTTGTTTTTGAATTCATCTTATTTGTTTTTGTTTTTAGCTTTCACTTGTTTTTTTTTTTGTTTGCTTACTTTGAATACTTGACGTCGTTGATGTTTTGTTTTGTTTTTTTTTTTTTTATTTTTAATTTTTATTTAAATTAATTTATTTTTTTTTAAATTTTTTTTTAAGGCATTTACTGTGCAAAAAACTGTTAACTGTTAAAAAAAATATTTGTCAAAAAAAAAAAAACAGGGCGAACAAACTGTTGTTAGAAATATTATTTATGGCGTTTGTTGTTGGATGCGCTGACTGCGCTTGCTGCTCTTGATGTTTGTGTACGTTCGACGTGGCGCACTCGTGTTGCGTTGCGTTTGTTTGGCGGTCAAATCAACGACTGAAAGCGTTGCCACGTTCCACGAGCGAACGAACCAACCGACAAACATTTAATGGTGTGCCAGATGAGAGCCGTGTGTCTCGTATGGCCCCAGTCTCTCAAAGTCTCTGCGTCTGTGTGTGTGTGTGTGTGCGTTCAGCATTAACAACAAGCACAAGAACTACACGAACACACACACACACACACACATATATATGTGTATGGGGCTGCACGGAGCTGCCAACTTGGCCAGTGGTGAATTTTGGCCTGCTGCTACGGCTCCTGGCCCTGCTTCAAGTTGCGTACGGCATGTGTGGAGCGGCGGGTTGCGGTTCATAACCGACTTATATAACGCACACTAGCATCGACAACTCACCACACGTAAACGTAACGCAGCAGGCGGACGAACGTTTTTGCCACTGCCGCGAGCTTTTCACCACGCGCGCACACAAACACACACACAGTGCCAGAGAGGTGAGTGCTGCTGTGCTGGTGTGCGTGTTATATGCGCGCTGGTATGCGTGTTAAAAGCTGCACCAAACACGACAAGAACTTCCAACCAAATAACCAACAGCAACAACAGCAACAACAGCAACAACAGCAACAACAACTGCAAAATAGACCAAAAATTAAATGAAAATAGCCATTGCCTAATGCTAGGCGCCCCAAAAGATTAGCAACAGCTACAAAATAAAAAATAAAAATTATATAAAAAAGAAAAAAAAAGAAAACAAAAAATGATTACGAAAAAATCGTATGTCACACATTCTGGGAATGAATGGCACCGTGCGTCAAGCAGTTGAACGCTGGGTCTGACGTACGCACCGCTGTCAGTCAAACAGTTAAACAAACAAACAAACAACACACAATACAACAGTAACACACACACACACACACACACACACACACAGACAGCGACAGCGGCAGAGTAATGAAAACATTCGCCTTTTTGCCAAGTTGCGTGTCTTTAAATGACGTAACCACCGGCTACAGCGTACAACGTACTACATAACGGGCCATGGGAACCGTTCAACATTGAATGCGCGACGCCCATATCCACGTGCTTGGCCCCCGGGCCAACGACCATCATTGAGAGTTTGCCCAGTTAAAAGTTTACATTTACATATCTGATGTGTTTTCCTTTTCTTTTGCTTATTTTCGTTGTTGTTGCTGCTGCTGGTTGTTGGTTGTTCTTGCTGCTGGTTGTTGTTTTTTCCACGCTTGTTAATTGCCCAGTGGCCACGGCTTCAGTTTTTATGGCGCCCGGGCCCAAGCAGCCATAAGGTGTTAATTTGACGAAGACGGACTGAAAAAAAAAAAAAAAAAAAAAAAAAAAAAACAGTAAGTGCCAGTAACTAAGTAAGCAACAAAGCAAGACAATGCAAAGGAAAACATACCCTCTCCCACTCTCTCTCCCTTTCCCTATCTCTCTTGCTCTCTCTCTCTCTCTGTCTCTGTCTCTGTCTCTGTCTCCCCACGCATATATAAATATCATCAGGATTATAATTTACATGCGAAATCCCAAAAGGATTTCGTGTTTATCAAATCTGATTTTAGATCATCTTCAAAAGTGCTCTAGAGAACTCTAGTCGGGAGTGCGCGACTAACGGATACCTTGACATGTAAATAAACTTTATATAGTTTATGGAAAATATGGAATACTTACTCTATACTTGAGTGCTATTCTCGTATAGATTTTTATATACCATATTGAAGTACTCAAGCTCTTATAAATCTAATGCAAAGACATAAAAGTATTGAAGCTACAAAAATAGAGAATAGTAATTAGTAAGAATAGTAGTAGTTGTAATAGTAGCAGAATCATTAGAAGTAGCTACAATAGTAGTAGTTGTACTAGTAATAGTAATAAAAGTAGTAGTAGTAATACCAGTAGAAATGGTGATAGTACCGCGAAGTAATAGAAATAGTAGTAATAGTAGTAGGAATAAAAATAGTAGTAATATAAAAAGTAGTAGCTGTAATAGTAATAAAAAGTAGTAGAAGTAGTAGTAGTAGTAGTAATAGTAGTAGTAGTAGTAATAGTAGTAATAGTAGTAATAGTAGTAGTAGTAGTAGTAATAGTAATTAGAATAGTCATAGAAATAGCAGTAGTAGTAAATAGTAGTATTAGTAATAGTAATTGGAATAGTCATAGAAATAGTAGTAGTAGTAAATAGTAGTATTAGTAATAGTAATTGGAATAGTCATAGAAATAGTAGTAGTAGTAGTAAATAGTAGTATTAGTAATAGTAATTGGAATAGTCATAGAAATAGTAGTAGTAGTAAATAGTAGTATTAGTAATAGTAATTGGAATAGTCATAGAAATAGTAGTATTAGTAATAGTAATTGGAATAGTCATAGAAATAGTAGTAGTAGTAATGGTAATAGTAATAGTAATTGGAATAGTAGTAGAAATAGTAGTAGTAGTAAATAGTAGTATTAGTAATAATAATTGGAATAGTCATAGAAATAGTAGTAGTAGTAAATAGTAGTATTAGTAATAGTAATTGGAATAGTCATAGAAATAGTAGTAGTAGTAAATAGTAGTATTAGTAATAGTAATTGGAATAGTCATAGAAATAGTAGTAGTAGTAAATAGTAGTATTAGTAATAATAATTGGAATAGTCATAGAAATAGTAGTATTAGTAATAGTAATTGGAATAGTCATAGAAATAGTAGTAGTAGTAAATAGTAGTATTAGTAATAGTAATTGGAATAGTCATAGAAATAGTAGTAGTAGTAAATAGTAGTATTAGTAATAGTAATTGGAATAGTCATAGAAATAGTAGTATTAGTAATAGTAATTGGAATAGTCATAGAAATAGTAGTATTAGTAATAGTAATTGGAATAGTCATAGAAATAGTAGTAGTAGTAATGGTAATAGTAATAGTAATTGGAATAGTAGTAGAAATAGTAGTAGTAGTAAATAGTAGTATTAGTAATAATAATTGGAATAGTCATAGAAATAGTAGTAGTAGTAAATAGTAGTATTAGTAATAGTAATTGGAATAGTCATAGAAATAGTAGTAGTAGTAAATAGTAGTATTAGTAATAATAATTGGAATAGTCATAGAAATAGTAGTATTAGTAATAGTAATTGGAATAGTCATAGAAATAGTAGTAGTAGTAAATAGTAGTATTAGTAATAGTAATTGGAATAGTCATAGAAATAGTAGTATTAGTAATAGTAATTGGAATAGTCATAGAAATAGTAGTAGTAGTAAATAGTAGTATTAGTAATAGTAATTGGAATAGTCATAGAAATAGTAGTAGTAGTAAATAGTAGTATTAGTAATAGTAATTGGAATAGTCATAGAAATAGTAGTATTAGTAATAGTAATTGGAATAGTCATAGAAATAGTAGTATTAGTAATAGTAATTGGAATAGTCATAGAAATAGTAGTAGTAGTAATGGTAATAGTAATAGTAATTGGAATAGTAGTAGAAATAGTAGTAGTAGTAAATAGTAGTATTAGTAATAATAATTGGAATAGTCATAGAAATAGTAGTAGTAGTAAATAGTAGTATTAGTAATAGTAATTGGAATAGTCATAGAAATAGTAGTAGTAGTAAATAGTAGTATTAGTAATAGTAATTGGAATAGTCATAGAAATAGTAGTAGTAGTAAATAGTAGTATTAGTAATAATAATTGGAATAGTCATAGAAATAGTAGTATTAGTAATAGTAATTGGAATAGTCATAGAAATAGTAGTAGTAGTAAATAGTAGTATTAGTAATAGTAATTGGAATAGTCATAGAAATAGTAGTAGTAGTAAATAGTAGTATTAGTAATAGTAATTGGAATAGTCATAGAAATAGTAGTATTAGTAATAGTAATTGGAATAGTCATAGAAATAGTAGTATTAGTAATAGTAATTGGAATAGTCATAGAAATAGTAGTAGTAGTAATGGTAATAGTAATAGTAATTGGAATAGTAGTAGAAATAGTAGTAGTAGTAAATAGTAGTATTAGTAATAATAATTGGAATAGTCATAGAAATAGTAGTAGTAGTAAATAGTAGTATTAGTAATAGTAATTGGAATAGTCATAGAAATAGTAGTAGTAGTAAATAGTAGTATTAGTAATAGTAATTGGAATAGTCATAGAAATAGTAGTAGTAGTAGTAAATAGTAGTATTAGTAATAGTAATTGGAATAGTCATAGAAATAGTAGTAGTAGTAAATAGTAGTATTAGTAATAGTAATTGGAATAGTCATAGAAATAGTAGTAGTAGTAAATAGTAGTATTAGTAATAGTAATTGGAATAGTCATAGAAATAGTAGTAGTAGTAAATAGTAGTATTAGTAATAGTAATTGGAATAGTCATAGAAATAGTAGTAGTAGTAATAGTAATTGGAATAGTCATAGAAATAGTAGTAGTAGTAGTAGTAGTAGTAGTAGTATTAATAGTAATTGGAATAGTCATAGAAATAGTAGTAGTAGTAAATAGTAGTATTAGTAAGAGTAATTGGAATAGTCATAGAAATAGTAGTAGTAGTAAATAGTAGTATTAGTAATAGTAATTGGAATATTCATAGAAATAGTAGTAGTAGTAAATAGTAGTATTAGTAATAATAATTGGAATAGTCATAGAAATAGTAGTAGTAGTAAATAGTAGTATTAGTAATAGTAATTGGAATAGTCATAGAAATAGTAGTAGTAGTAAATAGTAGTATTAGTAATAGTAATTGGAATATTCATAGAAATAGTAGTAGTAGTAAATAGTAGTATTAGTAATAGTAATTGGAATATTCATAGAAATAGTAGTAGTAGTAAATAGTAGTATTAGTAATAGTAATTGGAATAGTCATAGAAATAGTAGTATTAGTAATAGTAATTGGAATAGTCATAGAAATAGTAGTATTAGTAATAGTAATTGGAATAGTCATAGAAATAGTAGTAGTAGTAATGGTAATAGTAATAGTAATTGGAATAGTCATAGAAATAGTAGTAGTAGTTGTAGTAGTAGTAGTATTAATAGTAATGGTAATAGTCATAGAAATACTAGTAATGGTAATAGTAATAGTAGTAGTAGTGGAAGGTGGCCTCTGCCCAGTTGCTAGCAAAATGTTGTCAATACCCTTAAATGGGCTAATACCCTGTACACGCAAGCATAGTTTAATGAACCAAATTACTGAAAACAAAGTTAGGTTCATGAAAACTTACCCCAAAGCTTCATAGCACCAAATTTCTCAAGAGTTAAGGTAAAAACTTTTAGCTAGCAGAAAGAAAAACACATTATTGATGGTTTAATGCTCAGACGAAAAAAAAAACTTCTTTTGACTTTAATTTAATAATTGATTTGTGTTTTGAGCGCATTACAGATTTTACTTGAATGAGTCAGCTTCTTCTCTAGGTAGAAAAATAAAATATTAAAAGAGTTTCACAATTTATGACGCTGCCCAAAAATATGTAAAAACAAGTTTAGAGTGCTTCAGACGGCAGTGGCCTACTAAAGGATAGACTGAAGCTCATGGAATAGCCTAGCAAAATAAGTTTCTTTCGATGTTGGAGAAAGCTTTGGCTGAAACTAAAGACTAAATTCTAATAGTTTAATAATTAGGAAGTATGAGATGTGCTCGAAAAAAACAAAAGTTTGGTATCGATTAAATCGATATTTAGAAAGAAACAAAAACTTGATTTATGTGTTTTATAGAGTCTAGACTGTAGCACTCACCTACTCCGGGATGAAGCACAGTGGCAGACAGACAGATCAATATGTTTTATTTTGTGGGTTCGGCCACGCCTTCTACTGCCCGTTCCACACAGTCGCCATATAACGCTCTGCTTAGCCCTGATTTAAATGGGTTACAGGCAATTCGAGCAATGTCTTAAAATAGGTCTGACAGCTGTGACCCTAAGTAAGGCAGTGTTACTACGTTATGTACTTAAAACCTGGCCGAGCTGGGTTTTTTTATAGACAATATTACCTAAATAAATTGTCTGAGAAGAGCGAAATAAAAGGGAAAATATATAAAAATAAAAATAAAAAAAATCATAATTAATTAGCTTGCCGAGTTTGGTTGGTTCTCTCTCTCTCTCTCTCTCTCTCTCTCTCTCTCTCTGTCTCTGTCTCCTTGTCCCTTTCTCTCTCACTCTCTCTTTCTCTGCTGTTTACAATTTATCAAATTTGGATTTGGGATTGATTTGAGTTTACCTGCAATTAGGTAATTGAAATTGGCTCGCAATTGTTTGCCTCTCAATTTGTTTTTATTTTGTTTGCTTTTCTTGGCTCTGCTAGAAGAAGACTAAGAAAAAACAAAAAAAAACAATAACAGAAAAATGAAATGAAATGAAATGAAATGATGGAAATGTTTATGCTCGGACATAAAAATAGTCAAGAGCTCACATAATTTATGGAGAACATATAACGCTAGCCAAGTTCCAAGCTCCCAGTTGCCAGTTGCAAGTTCTGTTTCCCCGCCGCCTCATCGTATATCATGTTGTTCTCAAAACAAACATTTTTTAGCCAAGCATTCCATTGCTGTCAATCGAAATGTTCGAAAAGTTCAGCTGCGAACGCAGATGATTAGGTGGGAAGATAAATTTTAATTTAATGAACAGATTTTGGTTATACTTGCAAAGGCCGACCATTGAATGCCCTTTCCTTTCTTCAGCTCTTTCGCTACGACTGATGCGGCTGGGAAGATAAGTTTTTAATTTGATGAAGACCTTTTTGGTATAATTGAAAGAGCCAACCATTTCATACCCTTTGCTGTTTAACTCTTCAATTAGGCCTGAGCTCAGGCAAGCTCTCTCCCTTTGACTGACCAAGTTCCAAGGCAAAAACATAATACCTCGCACACTGCCCTGACAAGAGTAAACAAATCTTAAAAAATAAAAAATACTTAAATAGTAATTTAATTTTATCGAGTTAACATTCAAAATTTGAATTGTGTTAAGTGTTGTTTATATAAGTTATTTAATCTGTTCTATTATTAAAAAACCTATTTATCAGTCACTTTTTGTATTTCCTTTGGATATTTCATGTAAACATCGTCATTAGATTCTATCTTTAGTACATGGCATTATAACTCCCTGTGCACACGGCAGCCACAATACGGAACGCAAACAAAAAACTGATTCGGTTAATTGACAGCAAATATGCAATGGGAGTTATTCTATTTGAATGGACGGCACTGTGTGTAGTGTGGTGGGAATCATACTATTTGAAGAAGGGAATTGTAGTTGTCAATCAACCTCACTCTCAAGACGAAATACATGCAGTGGCCCATTGCAAGTGAGCGAGGCGTAGCGGAACTCATAAGTCACATATATATGTATATACATACTTGATCGGGATTAACAACCGAGTCAATCTGGGCAAATCCATCCGTCTGTTTTCTTTAAAAGCTAAAGAAATTTGCAGGCTCAATTCGAGAACTTTTCATACAATCGATATAAACGATAAACGACTAAGCGTAACTCCTAATTTTTAAGAGCTAGAGCTACCAAATTTGGTACATAGATTCTACTCAGATATACCAGTTATAAATAAACTTTACATTTTGCAAATTTCTCTCTGTTCCTCATAAAATAAAGTTGTTTCAGAGTATCTTCTACTATATCACTCCCGCATAAAACTCTTTTTATCTAGTGTTTTTCTTTAGTTTTCTGTATTAAAATACTCTGTGTTTTATACATTTATATATATATATAATATTATATATTTTAAATTTAATATTTTTTATTTATATTATATATTTTATATATTTTTATAATTTGTATTTTATATTTAATATTTTATATTTTATATTTTGTATTTTATATTTTATATTTCATATTTTATATTTTATATTTTGTATTTTATAATTTATATTTAATATTTTATATTTTATATTTCATATTTTATATTTTATATCTTATATATTTATATTTTATATTTTATATTTAATACTTAATATTAAATATTTAATATTATATTTTATAATTTATATTTATTATTTAATATTTTATATTTTATGTTTTATATGTTTTATGTTTTATATTTTATATTTCTTATT
>JAWNON010000053.1:120000-185000 GCA_035045945.1 Drosophila anceps
TTGTTTGTGTCGTTTTGTTTTTGTTTTTGTTTTTGTTTTTGTGGAAAACCTGCCGGCATTGTGAGCACACCTCGCTGGGGTGGAGCTTATCTGGCCAGAGCCATTGCCATTGCCATTGCCATTGTCAGGCAGCCAACGGCGCCCACAGTTGCTCCATAGTTGCTCCATGGCTCCGCTCGCCCACTCCATTTTAGAGCTACATGCCACCCCCTCCCCCCGCCCCGCCCCCGCATATGCCCAACTCCGTTTTATGTAGCAGCACTAATGGCGCTTTATTATTGGCAAAGTTGGTCGGCGCGATACGGCCGACAGCGCGCTGGATGCTCTACGACGACAGCCAATTTATATGGAAATAGATGCGCGGGGCGCAATTTCAATGCGGATTTTTCTATCCTATCCGGCAATCCACTTTCGGGGCGAAAATCGATGGGGATGCCAATGAGCTTGATGGGGCCAAAGATTGCTGTGCTTTACTTTGCACTTGGCCGCAAATTTTTTTGCGCCCGCCTTTAGTCCCTATTCTCCTACTCGTCGTCTTCTTCTTCTTCTTCTTCTTCTTTTTTTTTGGTTTTTTGAATAGCGAAATTGTTCTAGAACAAATTACACGGCAACTGGGAGCTGAAAACAAAAAACAGCTTAAGTCAAGGGGTTTTGGTAAAAGAGGAAGAAGAAGAAATAAAACAAACGTGTGGTAGGGCCACGCAACAACAATGCCGCCGCGGCAATGGTCAGCTTGGCTGATGGTTTTTAATGGCGCCAACGCAAAGTCCTAAAAATAGGAAAAGAAATCTAAAATAAAAAAAAAAGCGGAAAAAAATAAAGTAAATTACAAAGCGAACGTGCGTGTCGCCTCATGACACCCGCTCGCCCAGCCCAGCCCCGCCCCGCCCCGCCCCGAAGCTCGCTGTTCGTAATTGGTTTTCTTTTCGCCTAGCAAATACTTAGCCTTATCCTAACCCATACACACACACACACACACACTTAACTGCGCGCATCCATTGTCTATGCTTTGCTTTTCCTATTGATAAAATCAATTACACAATCATATGCCAAGCATTGCGCCACGCCCCTACAACACCTCAGCGGAATTTCCCAGCCCTTGCACCCACACACACACACACACACACACACACTCACTCACACTGTCGCCCGATGTCTTTCTATCGTCTTCATTGCCTGGCACTTGCCACGACTTTCAATCAAATCGAACGCGTCAACAATTACCCACACACGCGCCACGCCCTACACAGCGCCCCGCTCTTAGCCGCTCGCGCCTCCCCCAGTGAGCAGAGACAAGAAGAAGAAGAAGAAAGAACATACACCCACGCATTTAACTGTATCAAATGAAGGTTAAATTCCAAAATACAGGGCTGCAAATTAGTCTCCAAGGAAATATTTAGAACAAAATATAAAAAAAAAAGAAAAAAAGTTGGGACTAATCCAATTGGAAACGAAATTAAATTCCAATTCGAATGCGAATGCGAATGCGAATTCGAACTGTAATTAGATTTCGAATAAAAACGCTGCAATTGAAATATATTGTTCTATAAATAACAAGAATTTTCGAAAATTTTCGTATCTAAACTAACGGCATTTTCGAGGTATATAAAAAACGCAAATTTGATAATTAACAGATTTTTTTCTTTAGTAATTAAACATGATGCCAATTGGACAAGTTAAGACATGCAGTATATATACAGGCCAAATATTTTCCATTTCAATTGTAAAAGCATTTTAAATGCAGGTGAAAATCTACCTGGCATTAGAGATTAAATTGCATTCAGCCCTGGCAACCTGAACGAGCTGAAGAACAATTTTTTTTTTTTTTTATTTTTAGCACTCGCAGCGCTGCGATAGCAAACATAGAGAGAGGGAGACAGAGCGAGTTGGAGTGTCTGTGAGGCAGAGAGAGAGGGGGAGAGAGAGGGAGAGAGAGAGAGAGAGAGAGAGAGTGTGTGTGCCTAGGCTAGGTGGGTGTGCAAAAATTTTAAATGAATTTTACGCTTGATTTTGGCTTCAATTTCGATTTAGTGGGTTTGCAATTTATGCACCGTGGAATGAATCAGTTTTTGTGTATTTCAAATATTATTTATAAATAGCAGCTCAATCATATATAGAGAAAGTAACAAGTTACACAGCAGCTTGATATAGTTTTATAAGTGTATATCTTCTGGCATGGCTGGGCATACATGACGATCTTTAACTTTTGCTGTTAGCCTGTTTCAATTTAGACTTTTTATTTGAGAACATGCAATGACTAGTGCTAATACTAACTGTAGTTGTACCTATACCAATGTCTATGCCAGCCTAGCTCTTATCATGGAATGACTTTATGGCACAGCAGAAGGTATCTAAGCAAAAGTGAAGTATTTTTTTGTTATTTGTGAAAGTATATTTCAAATTTAATGATGACAGCTTTTAAAATGTTTCAAGTGTGCGCAAATAACTGAAGATCGATATAGTTTTGAATCGACCTACATCATTTGCAGAGCTCAAGCTACGACGGCGCGTCTTAGCATGGGTGAACGAACACGAGAAAACGAAACGAATGAGCGCAAAACTCTTTACAAACATAAATCTCTTACAAAGCTGATCTACCGAGCCAATTATCGCTCTAAGATAACCATATCACAGCTAAAGTTGATCTACAGATTATATAGGCTTCATTAGAGCCATGAATAGTTGAGCAGATGGGCAGCAGCTGGAGCAACTCGACTATCTGAGCAGTTTTATATATATATATATATATATATATATATATATATATATATATATATTTAAATTAATCTCTTGCTGGCTGTTAAGTTGTCCAGTTGAAATCAAGTGTCGAAAAAAAAAGTCAAGTTAAAGTTAATCAAAGATATAGAGTTATGAACTGAAGGCTGGAGTCTCAGAAAGCAGCAGCGACAGCTCAATGAAAATGCAGCGCATTAGCTCAATTGTCGACGGCAGCGGAGCTATGTTTACTGGCCAGGCAGCATGATTAGCACTTCCGTTACCAGCTCCGGCTGCTCATGACATAGACTCTAACAAGCAGAGCATGCCCTTTTCAAGCTGGCTGCCTTTTCAAGGGGCATACAAATTACGCATCGACGGCCTTTATGACGAGAACATTTGGCATCAACTCTCGCAAAGCATGCGAAACTACATTGATTATGCTAATTTGCCTTAATTGCAATCGATTAATCTACGAAATCATGTTGAAATAATTGACAATAATTGAATGTATGAAATGTATTTGGATGATCGGATAATATGCATTTAATGTGCGCAATTAGTCGCACGTCGCACGTCGTACGTCGTACGTCTCACGTCTCACGTCTCACGTCTCAGAAGCGACAAATTGATTGTACAATTCGACCATTGTGCAACGTGTTGAAGTTGCGACGTTATCCAGCAGCATTTCAATGGCCAACGCAAACTTACAGCAAATAATAGTTGCGAGTTGCAAGTGTGCTCAATGGGCGAAAAGGGGCGCTGCAGCTGAATGCTGGGAACAACGACAGGTAGTCAGTCAGCTAGCCAGGTAGTCAGTTAGTCAGGTAGTCAGTTCAGTCAGTTCAGTCAGTGAGTGGCAACTTTAAATTGAGTGACATTTTGCCGCAATTGACTGTGCCAGAAGTTTTGCGGCCGTTGTCGACAGTTGCAGCAACCGATGAAGAGCCAAAATCTCGAAGCTCAGTCACTCAAACCTCCACAATTCGCTCTGGCTCTGGCTATGGCTGTTCTGGCTCCTCTTTGTTTGCTCTATGTGTGGCTTCCTATTTCAGGCAGGCAGGCAGGCTGGCAGGCAGGCGGCTGGCTGGCTGGCTGGCTGGCTGGCTGGAAGGCACCACATCCATCACTTAGATTTGGTGTTGCTCAATTTGTAAGTGGGCACTGGACGACGAGCAGCAGCAGCAGCAGCAACGGCAGGACATGCGACATGAACAAGGTTCAGCTGTCCCTCATATTGGGGCAGGACAATGTGCCACATCATCTAAGTTACATTTGCTCTTCTGTGAATCTAGAGCACTTCAAGTGCCGATTATAAGTCGAACATATCAGGTTTAATCACTTTAGATGCTTGAATTATTTACCCATCATAACGCTTAGTGCTAAGCCATGTTACTACATGGGGCATTTGAGTGCTATGCAGTGTCTGTGTGATGTGCGATGATGTGTAATTGAATGCCATATGGCATGCGAGGTAAACTTATAGAGCTTCTGCTCAGTCTCCATCTCTATCGCAATGTTTGATTGAAAATTGCATTTGCTAAACCTTTTCATTTGACTATAGTTCAATTTAGTCTTGAAATTTCATTCATTTGAATTCAATCATATCATAATCTCAGTTCATTATATCATTATGATTATTATGTTTGTATAAGTCATCATTGAGTTCCACAAGTTTCTAGAAACTCTCCACTTTCTACTCTGACTGTTGGTCAGTTGGTTCTTACTCTTTAGGCTTTAATGCCCACTCTATCTGTGGCACTCTCATTCTCTCTCTCTCTCTCTCTCCCTCACTATATATACATATATATTTTCAGTACTATCTCTCTCTCTCTCTCTCTCTCTCTCTTACACACTCTTTGCTATTATCATTATCTCTCTCTCCCTCTATTGTTATCTCTCTCTTTCTCTCAATATCTCTCTCTTACTTCCTCTCTTTCTCTCTTACTTCCTCTCTTTCTCTTACTCCCTCTCTCTCTCTCTCTCTTACTCTTACTCTCTCTCTCTACCTCTCTATCTCCTTCTATTATTAGCTATCTCTTTATCTATTTTTGTCTCTCTTTCTCTCTCTCTCTCTCCCTCTATTGTCATCTCTATCTATCTCTCAATATATAAGTCTCTCATACTCCCTCTCTCTCTTACTCTCTCTCACACACACGCGCTCTCCCTCTCTATCTCCTATTATTATCTATCTCTTTATTTGTTCATCTCTTTCGCTCTCTCTCTCTCTCTCTATTTTTGTCTCTATCAATATCAATCTACCTCTCCCTCTATCTCTGTCTTTCCTTCTCTCTCTGTCTTTCGTTATCTCTCTCTCTTTCGATTATTATACCTATATCTATCTCTATCTCTCTCTCTCTCTCTCTCTCTCTCTCTCTCTCTCAACCCTAATCTCTTCTATACACCATCTCTTACGTATCTATGATGCATCTTTATATCTTTAGAAAAGTCTCTCCTTTGAGCTTAGACCTATTAGATGCACATCAAAATGAATGAATAACATGAAATCGTTATATATATATATCTATATCTCATACACGCACACATATATACATATATATATATGTATGTCTATATATTTACAAATAGAAAAGTTTACAAAAGTATTGGGCAATGGAAAGACTCTTGATGAAAGCATTTCTAGTTGGTAAAGTTGAATCCAATTAAGGCACAATTAGGCATCGAAAGTTTATTCGCAAACAGTTTTCTCGGCAAGAGGATCAATTTTTTGTTTCCCTTTTATGTGTCAGCCAAGCTGAAAAGTTGAGCCCATTGCGGGAGCTGAAGCAGTTTGCGCTCAATTAAAAACAATAAATACAAATAGCAGCACAACCTCTTCAATGCCTTTCGAATGTGAGATGCTCTTATCAAACAGAGCCAGATCTAAGCAATGAATAGCTTTAAAAATATCTCAGCTATAAATATCTAAAGTTCATAGAAGCAAATGTAGTCAATAATTCGAAAAGTCAATAATTTAGATTAAATTAAAATAAAAATTTGAAAAATAATGACAATAATATAAATTTGAATAAATTGTTACAATATGTTTACTATAATAAATCTAAATTAATATTTCGCAGATTTAAATTTTAATATTAAAAAAAAAAAAAACAAATAACATAAAAATAATTTTAACAATTAACAAAACAACAAAATATAAATCATCACGAAAATAATCTATGTAGCAAAATCATTTTTCATCTTAAAAAAATAAATAATTTAATAAAAAATGTGTGAGAGCAATATACTATTTTTCAATATATAAAATTAAATAAATTACTTTAATAAATAATACTTCAAATGCAATAATTAAAATTAGGAAAGAAATTCAAGTAAAATTTAGTCAAAAGTTTTTTCAAAAATATTTAAAAAATTGAAAAAATGAATAATATGGAAATATTTCAGATTTTCAAATTCAAAAAAAAAAAAAGAAAAAATAATAAAAATATCGAAAAAACAGCTTAGCGGCTTTTAAAATATAAATATTATTGATGTGCATAAATTATAAAACATATTAATATAATATATAAACTAGTTTTTATATATTTTTAAAAATAGTGAAAACGAAATACTCGCTTTTAATAAAAAATAATAATGATGAAAATTAAAATTAAAAAAATAAATTTTCATAAATTGATTCTTCGAAAACAATAAATATAAATAAAAATAATAAATTCAATAAAATATTTCATTTCATTATAAATAATAATATTTAACTATTAATAAACAATAATGATTTTATTGAAAAAGAAATCAAATTAAATATAATTAAGAAATAAAATAAAATAAATAAATTGAAAATTTTAATTTTACTTTAATTTTATAATTTGTAATTATGCAATATGTGTTTAATTTTAATTTTTAATTAATATAATATATTTTTAATTAAATAATATATTCTGTGTATATATATTTATTTATTTATATTTTATAATAAATTAATAATTTAATAAATATTATATTCTGTATATATATATATTTATTTATTTATATTTTATAATAAATTAATAATAATTATTAAATTATTTATATTTTATAATAAATTAATAATAATTATTAAATTATTTATATTTTATAATAAATTAATAATAATTATTAAATTATTTATATTTTATAATAAATTAATAATTACATAAATATTATATTCTGTATATATTTATATTTATTTATTTATATTTTATAATTAATTAATAATTTAATAAACATTATATTCTGTATAAATATATTTATTTATTTATATTTTATAATAAAATAATAATTACATAAATATTATATTCCGTATATATATATATATATTTATTTATTTATTTATATTTATTTATAGATAAGTATAGAGCAAAGCACATTCGCCTGCTTTTTCCATGGAGTTATTTATTTCCTTTTTTTTTTGTTCTTTAATATCTTTTTTTTTTTAGTTCAAGCAAAATTTTCACGCAGCTTTTCTTTTGCTTTTGGCTGTGGTTTTTCCGTGCCAATGTTGCTGTTGTTGTTGTTGTTGTTGTTGCTGTTGCTGTTGTTGTTGCTGTTGTTGCTGCAGTTGTGTGCCATTTCTCTTAGGGCTTTTTAAATTTGTTGTGTGTTGTTCTTGTTGCTGCTGGATTTTTTGTTTTTTTTTCTTGTTTTTTTTTTTTTTTTTGGTGTTGGGGCGCAATTTTTCGCATTTATTGATTGGTTTTTTTCTCACTCGCTAGCACAGAAATTTTTTTGGATGGTCTGGGGCACACTGCCTGGGAGGGTGGAGGGTGGAGGGCGGGCTTCTGGCCCTTTGGCTGCCCTTGACTTTTGCTGGGCTCGCACTTTGCAAATACTTTTGGCAGCCGCGTCGCCAAACAACTGGCTACGGCGTCTTGGTGTTTGTTGTTGTTGTCGCTGTCGCTGTTGTTGCTGTTGTTGCTGTTGTCGTTGTTGCCCCTTTGCAAGAGAGTTGCAAGAGTTTGAAAATAGTTTTTGCACGTTTTGGCCGAGTGACTTCTCTTTGTGTGTGTTTGTCGACTGTAAGGCAATTTTTCGGCTTTGTTTCCGTTCTGTTGCCTGCCTTGAAAATGTTGCAATATTTTGTTGATATATGTTATAGTTGTTGTTGTTGTTGTTGCTGCTGGGGCTGTTGTTGAGGTTGCTGGTGTGGGCGTTGTTGCTTTGCAGAAGTGGCCATTGTCTATTTTGGAAACTCTTGCAAAGTCTGGCAACTATTTTTCGGTTGTTTATGTTTTCGCACTGAAACCAAACTAGCAAACGTTGGCCTACGACTACGGTTTGCAGCCAAAGAAAAAAAAAACAAAAAACAAAAACTTAATTTATACTTACATAACAACTTTCTTATTAGAATAAACAGTTGCCAGCCTGGCAGTCATACGGCGAGTGCCACAAATGCTGCAAATTACTTAAATTGTATTAAGTTTTATCCAATTTAATTTTTCCCTTTCAAATATTATAATATTATTAAAATATTATTATTAAATGTATTGAATGTATTTTCAAGTTGTTTTAGAAAATTTCAATTTATTTTTGAAAAGCTTCTGTTTACCTACAAGATTAAAGAGCGCGTTATAGGAATTATTTGGAATATTTATTCAATTATAAATAATTTTGAGCTTTCCTATCTACAATTAATGCAGTGAACATAATTTATATATTTTATGAAATTCTTTTATTTTGTATTATATATTTTATTTCTTTTTTATTTTATATTTTTTTATGTATAATTTATATACAAAAATTTCATATAAAAATATAAAATAATATAGAAATAAAATAATTTTATGAAATAAATGTATTTTATAAAAATATTTTTTTCTATTTTATTTTATTTTATTTTTTTATTTGAAATTTTTGTATATAAATTATACATACAAAAAAAAACAAATAAAAAAAATATAAAATAAAAAAAATATAAAATATATAATACAAAATATAAGAATTTCATTAAATATATAAATAAAAGAAAATTTTATTTTTGTTTATATATTTATTATTAATTTATTTAATTCGTATATATAAATTATATACAAAAATTTAAAATAAAAACATTTAAAATAAAATAGAAATAAAATAATTTTATTAAATATGAAATATTAAATTATTATTATTAGATATGAATAAATTAAAAATTAAAATATTAAAATTTAAAAAAAAAATTAAAAAAAAAAGATTTTATTAAATACATTTATTTATTTTATAAAATTATTTTTTTTCTATATTATTATTTATTTATTTTTTTAATTTTCTTTTATTTCTATTTTATTTTATATATTTTTATTTTTTTTTTTTTGATTCGTATACATAGCTTATATACAAACATTTTAAATAAAAAAAAAATAAAATAGAAATAAAATAATTTTATAAAACAAATTAATGTATTTTATAAAATTTTTGTTCTTTTTAATTCTTTATTTTTTAAATTTTCTTTTACTCACATATATAATATACATAAAAAAATCTTTATTTTATATTATATTATTATATTCCATCATATATTTTATTTTAAGCTCCATATATATATACTTAACATTGCTTAAAAAATTATCTCGCCATATGCTCCACATTTAAAAGTCCAAGTTGCCCAAGGTCATCGTGCTTCATTTATGTATTCATACAATATATAAAGTCGAAACGCGATAATTTGTTCCCCGCTAATTCTAAAATGTCAACAATTCGTAAAAGCTGCTGCTCCCTTGAGAACAATTCATTAGGCCGTAAAAATTCCATACACTTTGGCCCCCACGTTAATTCGTAGTATTTTTTCCACGCAAATAGTATTTCACCTCGTATAAATTGGAATATTGTTATCTAAACATCATCTAAAATATGAAATCCCAGTTGGTTCGAAATAAAAATCACGACGAATCACAAAAATACTATTCCCTTGCCGTTTCGCATTATCGGAACTCGACTGTAGTTGCGTGCAAACACATACGGCGAATTGACGACAAGGGAACCAAAACTATTGGTCTAACAAGTAAAAGCCAAAGATTATGTTATTTTAAACTGCGGACTCTTTGCTCCATGTGACACTTTACAATTTGGAGGAGTCTTCATTTGTTACCTAAACAACAGCTGCTCGAAAGACAGACAGAAGTTAGAGTGAGAGAGACCGAGGGAGAATTATAATCTAAGAAGGACTCTCAAATATTGAATCTGCATTGCCCTGAGTTACTAAGCCCTGTTGGTCTGTGTAGGCCAAACAACTGGATAATGTATTCTACATCCATTTCTAAAGACATCTGAAAATAGGGCACTTAAAAAGGAAAAGCTTTTTAAAAATATATATTAAATACTTCTATAATAATATATATTTAAATATATTATTCCAAGTTCACACAAAAAACTTTTGGTATTAAATATATTTTAAACTTCTCTTAAGTGCATAAATGCATGAAATAGATATATAAATATATGTATAATATAAATTATATATATATATATATATATATATATATATATATATATATATATATATATATATATATATATATATATATATATATATATATATATATATATATATATATATATATATATATATATATAATAAATAAATATATATATTCAGTACGATACCCAGACATATATTCCACATTCTTCATTTGTTTATGTTAAATTTCGTTTAGTTTTTGGCGTATTACTTTAAAAGCCTTTTACTTGAATTGCTGATGCGTGAACGCAGCGGCTTTCGATATGTGTAGATATATATATATATAATATATATTTATGTGTGCTTTTAATTAAATATGTCTGTATGTGCTAGAAGTAGTCGTTGCCTAACACGAACATACCTTTCAAATGTTTTAAAAATTTAGCAACACTACAAAAAGCAGAAAAAGGAAAAACTTTACGAAACTTATTCGGGCACAAATTACAACACACACACACGCACATACACTCGCACACACACTCGCACACACACACACACACACACTCGCACACACACTCGCACACACTCGCACACACACACACACTCGCACACACACAAGCAAGAAACGTGTGTTGCCTCAATTAATTTGTGCCTGGCTTTCAGTCGTTTTTTCATCATTTTTGTGTGTGTTTTTTGTTTGCTTGTTTGTTTGTTTGTTTGTTGCTGTTAACGTTGCTTATTATTATTTATTAGATTTCTTGCTCCTAATTTACTTTTTTTTTTTGGTTGTTTTTTGTTTTTGCGTGAAGTGAACTAAGTAATTATTAAGCTCATTTCTGTGGCATTTAATTATGCATCTCTGCCCGCAATCTCACGCTCACTCGACTTCAAATGCGTGCGGTCTCACGTTGCGTATACGCAATGGACACAAAAGATGCCAGCTGGAGCTGCCGCCTCTGTCCACTAGATGGCGTTTGTCACAGCAGCGGTAAATAGTTGGAATGCTTAAACGGTTACAAGGTTGCCGCTGCGCGAATAAACTACCCGCAATCCCATGAGCATAATTACGCGCACATACATACACACATACATACATACATACATATATATTTATAATAAGTATCTCATTTACATACATATGTATGCGAATTAACAGTTGGACAGTGACACTGGTCAACAGCATAGCGTAGCCAAGAGTGCAGAGAAAGCAGAAGAGGAGAGATTGAACTTGGAACCAGAGCAGCTAAATCGAATCGTATGGGAGTTGAACTGAATCCGAATCTGAAACCAAAATCCAAATGAGAAACAAGAAAAGCTGAGGCCGAATATAAAACGAGAATACCTTAAGGCGAATTGTGAAAGCAGAATAGAAAGCAAAAATAGTAAGAACAGCAAAGGCCGAATCCGAAAAAAAAAATTGTCAGAATGCAAATCTGTGAGCAGAATAGCTGAGTCCGAATCTTAATGAAACTTACCTAAGTCCGGATCTGAAAACAGAGTGACCAAGTCCGAATCTGAAACGAAGCTAGTTGAGTCCGAATCTAAATAATGATAGATAAAACCGAATCTAAAACCAGAATCCAAATCAGAAAAGAGAATAGCTAAGTCCGAAGCTAATATGAGGTTATCCGAATGCAAATCCGAAAACACAGCAGCCTAATCCGAATCTGAAGCGAAAATAACCATGTCCAAAACAGATAAAAAGATTAGCTAAATCTGAATGTAAAAAGAGAATAGCAAAATCAGAATCTGATAAAAGATTAAGTCTAAGTCCGAATCTAAGACGAGAAGTTGAAATAAGATTGAGTCCGAAGCTAATAAAAGTCTTTGCTAATCGGAATCTGAAACAAAAATGGGTGAATCCGAATCTGATAAGAGTTTATCTGGAATCTAAAGCAAATCTAACTTCGAATTCAGATCCAACAATAGCTAAGTCCAAAGCCGAAATACTTATCTGAAGCGGGAACAGTTGAGTCCGAAACTAAAGCTAAGTCAGAATATCTGAATGCGAATCTGAAATCAAAATAGAAATCAAAATCAGTTTTCTTTAATTTATTTGTCGTGCAAAAAAAGTGCAAAACTAATTCGTTTTTCGGATACACCTTTATAGCATTCCATGGCATCAAGTCAAAAAAAAAATAGTTTATTCAAAATGATAGTTATCTGAAACTTCGGCTGCTGCTCTCCAGTGCATTTCCATAAAATCTTCTTTCTTTTTTGTTGTTTGTTGTTTGCCAGCGAGTCAAGCATCTCCGCTGAATTATGCGCCAAAGGGAAGATTTTTTTTTTTAAGTAACTTGATATCAATGCAAATGAAAGAGGTCTTCTGCTGCTGCTACTGCTGCTGCTGCTAATGCTGCTGCTGCTTTTTTGATGATACCTTAGCGTCTGTTGGCAGCAAATATAATGCAAAACGGAATATTTTTCTCATTTGTAATTCCTTTGTGCGACATAATTGTTGATGCGAATATATTTCGCATGAAGGCAATTTGGAGAGTTTGCTCAGTGCTCACTATTTACTCGTTGTCCTTGCGGCTGCTGCACACACACACACACTCGCACACACACACACACACACACACACACTCGCACATATATACCCTTAATGAATAAAAATGACCGCAACGCAACGTCCATTGCTTGTTTGCACTTTGTGCCGCAAGAAGGCAACAAACTTTTGCAGCTTTTTTTTTCTTTCTTTTTTTTGCATTTAGCCACATAATTTATTTAGTTAGTTTTTTCTCTGTTTATTTATTTTATTTCTTTTGTTGTTGTTGTTGTTGTTGGTTTTTCGCATTGCTGTTCATTCGGTTGCGGTTTTTGGGCTCTTGAAGTCCTTAAAGATGGGGCCCTTTGTCTAGGACACGCAACGGCAGCACCGAAAGTTAATTGCTTAATAGTCGAGACATCGATAAATCAAAATAATATGCGCGTAAGCATAAAGCAAAGCGGCGACAACAAAGCGCACAAAGAATGCCAAAGGGAAATTGTATGAATGGCAGAGTATTGTGCGGGGGCGGTGGGCGGTGGGCGGTGGGCGGTCTAGCAGTCGCTCTGTGGCTGTGCGCCGAATGCAAACAGACTGATTGATGGCAGCAAGTGATTTATTTATGTTAATGCGAACAGCAACAACAGCAACAGCAGCAGCGGCAGCAGCGGCAGCAGCAGCAGCAGCAGCGAGCCAAAATCTAAGTAGCTACCTGAGACTTGACGCCCCCAATTCCTATTCGGCCATGCCCATTGACTTCTGTACGCCGTTTCACCTGCGACATGCGCTGTTGTACGTGATTTGAGGCAATTGTTGTTGTATTTGTACAGTGTGGCAACAACGATGACAATTAATCAACGTGGTGCGTGAGCGGAAGGCGTGACAAGGGGGTTGGCGGTGGCGCTACGATAACAGTGAAAGAGCGACGAGTAGGCGTGTGGGTGTGTGTGTGTGTGTGTGCGCGCGCCATATAATACTAAAGTGACCAAATCGCAAGCCCAATCCCAAACCCAAACCCAAACCCAATTTCAGCGCCAGTTCTCGCCTCAGCGCACTGTAAATTGATTTCATTTATTTATTTATGCTGCAACAACCGAAAAACTTGTCTAAATACTTGAAATATTCGCTGTGCACAGTAACATTTGAGCGAATTCCAACCATTTCATCAACTGGCTCGCACCAGCAGCAGCAGCAGCAGCAACAACAACAACAGTAACGCAAAGCAAAAGGGAAAAAAACTGTAAAAAAATATATATTACACAACAAACAGTGAGTTATCGATGGCAAAGATGCCCTGTAATGAAAGTATACGGGCAGCTAGCGGAACAGTGAGAGATTGGGAAAAAATGGTGACAAAAATAATGATCGAAAATTTATTTCAAACGAAATTAATTGATATAATTATATAAACAGAAATCAGCAAATTGAATTGGTTGTATAACAGTATCTAGTTATGTACAGTTCACCGACTTGTTAGAGTTTTACTTTGCCTTTCACGTTACCCTTTCATGCGTGCAGGGTATAGAAATGGAAGAAAATGGCAGAGCAACAAACTCTGGCACAGGCGACAAGAAACGCATCAAATGAATTTTAATGCGCGCCAGGGGAACGTTCAATAATTAATCAGACAAATGGACTGAGTGAGAAATGAACTTACTCAACTGTTGTTGTTGTTGTTTCTATTCCATTTTATTATTCTTGCCATAGTTTTTGTAAGTAACATGAATAAGAAGGTGTGCATGATAAATTTGGCATTCCAATTAGAGCTTATCTTGAAGCTGTAGATTAATTAGTCTTCCAAAGAAGCGCTATCCAACAAACAATAAAAATAATATTATTAAAGCATTCATATGAGAATGGATATTTTAATTAATTTAATTTACCTTTTGATTCCAAATTTGATGGATTACATTGAAAAACAAAACATAGTTATATCCTTTGAAATGGCATCAATAGAAAACTCAGTTGAATAAATCACGTTAGCAACACATTTGTCGCCTGCGCCTCTACATTTACTTGTTCTTTGTGCGTTGCCCAGGCGCCGTTTTGGCTGCGCAGCAATTCGTAACGTAAGCAGCAGCAGAAGTCGTAGCGCCAAAAACAAACATCAATAAGAAGTGTGTTGCGAAAATACTCTGCTTCACACTTTAATGGTGACCAAATTGCAATATTTGTTACGAAATAAATTGTTCTAAGTACTTTTTAAATATTAATATTAGGTTTTTTTAATGTTTTCTCTATTAATTCGAAATTATTATAGAATGATAACTACGACACGCACTTACATACATATAAATGCCAATTTCTTAAGTGTCTCTTTTCATGTGAACATTACTGTTCTTATCTTTTTTTTTGGCGTTATGTTAGTTTTTGCCCCGCAGCTTATGCCGCAATACTTTTTCGCGCGTCTGCCGCTCTGTCGCCGCCATTGCTCAGTTATGCTTTGGTTTGCTTCGCAGCAATTTGCTTTGCTCGGCTGCTGTTGCTGTCTTTGCCTTTAACGTGACCTTTTGCGACGCGACGCGTCAAACGATGACGTCGCCGTCGCCGACGCCGCCGCCGCCGCCGCCGCTGCTGTTTTTACAGTTGCCTTTGCTGTTGCTGACGTCCCGCAGCAATAAAACTGATGTCACGTTTTTATGACGCCGTTGATGAGTCGTTATCTTTGATTTCGGCACGCAGCGGAGGCGACCAGCTCCAGGCTGACATCCCGACAGGCCGTCAAATTGTTTGTGCCTCCTGGTCAAGTTGATACCACGTCTGCGATTCATCCAAAGCCGCTTCAGGTGCTGCCGCGTCTGCGGTCGTTACTTGTTTCATTTTCGCTGCTCCTCTTTTTTTTTTTAATTTTCGCCCACTTCAATTTGCGCTTTTTGTTTTATCGCAAGCTTATAATTTGTTGTGCTTTTTCTTTCGTTTTGAAAGAAAGAGAAAGAAAGAGAGAGAGAAGACAGGCAGAATATGTTGTTGTTGTTGTGAGGTGCACACGAGCAATGGCCGCCACCTCGTTTCGGATCAGCTTTTGTTTATTGAAGCTTACAGTTGTTTTCTTTCCTTTTTTTGTGTGTATTGCTGCTGCTTATGTTTTGTTTACGACCACTGCAGACAACTATAAAATACAGCTGCTCTGGCCCCACCAAATCAAGAGCATCCAGAGACTGTTGCCAAAGCAGCGTCTGTTCCCGCAGAGCCCAAAATTCGCTTCCCTGGGCCAGCTGCCCCATAAATATGAAAAATATGCATGGAACGAAATTTATGGGAATTGTGCTGTCCAAATTCGCCAGATTTTTATAGTTGAATTTGAGTAATATTTTTAATACGTATTCGACAGTTAGATGTATATATATATATTGATCCAACTATGCTTAATAGTTTATTGTTCAATATATTTGTATGTGCATCTGCTGTAACAGAAGATAACTTGTTTTCCTTTGAATGCTGCAAGTGCAAGTCACCTGCTCAACGCAACATTGGGAAACGTAAAATATATTGAAGTTTAAATAAAGGTAAAAAAGTTACTTATTAATCCAAATAATCAATATAATCACAAATATACGAATTTAAATTCAAATTAAGCGCTAAACTACAAAATGCATCCGTGTGCTCGGCGCACCTAGATTCATCGATATATTATACAATCGATATGTTAAATTGAAATTACAGTGCCATTATGAGTTTAACAGTACTATTATGAGCTTAACAGCAAATGTGCACATTAACAGCTTCGCAAAGTCACTAGCGAAATGCTTAAACTATACGTCATATGAATTTTTATAATATGAAAAATTCTTTAAGAGATGCTCTTTCACTAAATGAGTTTAGTTACGGCAACTGTAGACCTAACAGAAAATAATTATTTCAAAGTATCGATTAATAGGCAAGGCCTATCGATGCTTAACAGTTGTATACGCATCCCTTCAGCTGTGTGCGCTTGCATGTGTGAGTGAGCGTGTTTGTGTGTGCGTGTGTGTGTGTGTGTGCGTGCGTGCGTGCGTGTAAGCGCCTCCGTGCAATCTATTAAGTGTGGAATAGCAAATATCAATTGAATATATATAGAGAGAAGAAATCAAACGAACGTCCGACCATTGGCGTTCGCCACTAATAATTGTTTCTAGTGCGATATTGCCGTTAACGTTGCCGTCGCCGTCGTCGTCGTCGCCAACGCCATCGCCATCGCCATCGCCGTTGCTGCTGTCGGTGCCCTTAATGTTGTTTTCGCTGATGCTGTTGTTGTCGTTGTTGTTCTTGCTGTTGTTGTTGTCGCTGTGTATCTGTTGACGGCAACGCGCAACGGCCAACTGATGAGTTTCAATTGTTTTCATTAAACGGAACAGCAACAAAAACAACAAAAAAAAAGAAATAGTAAAAAATCACAAAAAAAAAAATAAAAAAATAAATTTATGCGCGCGCGCTGCACGGCCCAAACGACGCCCCGCCACCGTTACCCAATCCGCCCAGCCGAAGGGAAAAAGCAACAGCAACGCCCAAGATACGAGGCACAAGCACAGGCTCAGCCTCTGCTAGTGCTGGCGAATGGCCTCCAATAACTTTGGCAGCAGCAATGCTGCAGCTGCAGCTACAATTACCTCGGCCTCGACAGCAGCCGCAGCAGCAGCAGCAGCGGCAGCCGCGGCGGCTGTTAATGCTGATTTGTGGCGTGAATGCGTTGCCTGGCTGGTACGCTGCAAGGTTATACCCGGTGACCATAAGGCCGCCCTGCCCGATGCCGAAATACGCATTCTGGCCATGACACTACGTGACGGTGTGCTGCTCTGCAATCTGGTCATACACCTGGATCCCAGCAGCATGGATGCGCGCGAGTTCAATCGCAAGCCACAAATGGCCCAGGTGAGCCATGACGTTATACATACATATATAATATATATATATATATATATATATATATATATATATATATATATATATATATATATATATATATATATATATATATATATATATATATATATATATATATATATATATATATATATATATATATATATATATATATATATATAAATGTGAATGAAAAACTAATGTCAGACTTGATTTCAGTTTCTGTGCTGCAAGAATATCAAATTGTTTCTGGACGTGTGCCACAATCACTTCAATATACGCGAAGCGGATCTCTTCGAGCCCACCATGCTCTACGATCTAACCAATTTCCATCGTGTGCTCATAACGCTCTCCAAGCTGTCGCAATGTCGCAAGGTGCAGCAACTGCATCCGGAGCTGCTGTAAGTGATTAGACCAATCGCAACGGAATCTATCGAAACCAATTCTCATTTGATCTGTTTTGCAGCGGCTTCAATCTGCAGCTGTCGCCCAGCGAACGCTCCCATTCGGATGAGGCCATTTACAAGGATCTGCATTCCACGTAAGTGTTCAGTCCGTCATATTCCTTAGTCGTACGCCCCGTGTGTTGTCTTTTAGTGCGCCCCCTTCAAAACACCGTTCCCCCCGCCCCGCCCCGCTCCGCCCTGCCCCGCCCCAGCCCTACACACACCTACACACCATCCACAGTTTCTAGCCAAGACGGTTGTGAAGCTGCTGGCGCTGCTGCAATTGAAATCTTTTTTGCTTATTGCATTTCCTGTCTGCGTGAGATGTTTGCTCGGTATTCATTATGCGCTCGCATAGCCGACAGTGTCCCGATGGCCGTGCCATAGACCCGAGACCCGCTTAAGCCCTTGTCTGACTGCTTATCAGCAACAACAACAACAACAAGCAATCACAACAACAACAATAACATCAACATCAACAGTAACAACAAAACCAACAAATATCCATGCCCCAGCTTTATCTAACACTCTCTCTCTCTCTCTCTCTCTCTCTCTCTCTCTTTCTGTCTCTCTCTTTTCGCCCTGTTTTTTGTTTTCTTTTTTCGGCTGTCTGTTCCATCTCCTTTCTCTCCCCCTTCTAATACATTGTCTCTTTGTCGCGCTCCCCCCCCCTCCAAAAAAAAACCCATATCTCTCCCAACTCCCATGCTTTGGCTGTGTGTCCGCTCCGCCCTCTGTCTGTGTGTATGTGTGTGTGTGTGTGTGTTTCTGAATGCTCCCGCCGCACCCCATCACGCCATCCCGCCTCTACCGGCTGCAGCAATGAATTGAAGACAACTGGCAGCATCGATGCGACCGGCTCATCATCGTCGGAGTATTACGAGCGGACATCCCATAGCGGCTCGCTGTCCGTCGAGGACGAGAATAGCGATATAACAATCGAGAATGGCACCGAGGACATTGATGATTACATCGAGGACTCGCTGTCGAATATGTGTGATTCGGCCATCGATAATGATGCCATCAGCGTTGATGTCAATCAATCCGTCCAGGGGCAGCTGCGTGCGCTCTCTTTCGAACTCAATCTGACCGTCGGCAGCAGCGGCAGCTTTGACTGTGTCACGCCCACGCCGCAAACAGATGCGCCCAAGGCGAGCACCTCGGCGGCAGCGGCAGCAGCAGCGGCAGCTGCAGCTGCAGCAGCAGCACTGGCAACAACAACAACAACAACAACAACAGCAGCAGCAAACACAGCAGCAGCAACAACAGCAGCAGCAACAACAACGCCAACAGGCAGTGGCAAGAGTTTCTGCAACGAGAAACAACATCATGCATCCACCAGCTCCTCATCATCGTCGCTGTTCGTGAGCGAAAGCCAACGTTTGCAGCGAGCCGCCGCCGCTGTCTACAACTATCGTTCCTCGATGATGATGTCAACGGAGCACGAATACGCCTACATCAACGACATCTACAGCGAAGATGATGAGAAGGTCTACGAGGATCTCTGCTACGTAACGTTCCAGTCCAAGGCCAAACCAGAGGTGTGCTGTCAACCTACTCCCAACCAACACGTTTCGCTGTATAACCAACACCAACACCAACCACCAACCACCAACACCAACCATCCATCATCTATCTGTTGTCCATCCAACCGCTACAACAACACTACAATCCGAAGAAACCGCTTCTGTTCTGTTCTGTGCCTGCCACCTTGTCTCTACTCGTGACTGGCTAACGGCTGGCTATCCACCCACACACCTAAACATAGCTGTTATAAATCCACCTGCACCACTGCAATCCATTATATACTATATATATATATATATATATATATACTTCTATATATATGTACATATATATCTATGTCGGTTTATGTCTGTGCATTCTTTTCTGTTTGCTTTCGGTTTTCTGTTTCGTTATCTGTTTCTTTGCTCTCGCTCTCCCTCTCTCTCTCTCTGAACAGACCTCGACCACTATTCGTAACCCCCCACATACCATAAAATGCAATTCCAATTGAACAAAACTGACAACGGAAACGCCAAACCATTTATTTATTTATATATATATATATGTATATATATATTTTTTTTTTTTGTTTATGTTTTGTTGTTGCTTTCTACTCTCCCTCTTTCTGCCTCTCTCAAATCGCTTTGAATTCGCAAGTGTCATTAGTTTTGGACATACACACATATATATGTATATAGTATATAGTATATATATCTATCCATATATGCTTGTGTATTGGAGCTCCTGCTGTACTCTACGCCACTGACTCACGCCGCCCCTCCTCGATATCGATCGGCGCTTTTTGGGTTTTTTGTTTACCAGCAGCAGCAGCTGCTTACAGATAACGGCCATGGCGAATGGATAGCTCCGCATCGGGCATGTGTCGCCGCCTATCTGAAACCCATTGGCATTTCAGCTAATCTCGCATGCAATTGGGGGCAAGGGAAAAGCTTTGTTCAAACTCCATTTCCCCATTTCCACATTTCCACATTTCCAAAGCCAAAAGATCTTTGTGGGCTTTGTTATGTTCATAAAAATAGTAGTGCGCCGAAAATGTTCGACAAAATTTTGTGATAATCATATTTATAAAACGATTTGTGTGTATTTATATATATCTATATATATATGTGCATATACATCTACACATATATATCTCTATATATGTACAAATATATCTACATATATATGTCTATATATGTCAACCTTAATACTCGTTTCAAATGGTTTTCAAAATAGCACAAAAATTTTGCAGTGCAAAATTTTAGGCGCACTACTATTTTTATGAACGCAGCTGTACATATATGCATATATCTATATATATGTATATAATATACGATTCTTTCAGGCTAAGCAACTGACTTGGTTTATAGTTTGTTTCTATATAATATATACATATATAAAATAAGATCTGTCAGGCCAAGAATCTATAACAGGCAACATCTATAACTGATTTCTAGAAAGTTATGTTCAAGAATCGGCATAACTATAAATCATAGTTCTAAGCTAATAAGCAATGCAATTTTATCGTATATATGCTATATAGATACATCAATTAGTTAGGCCAATTTGAAGATAACTCTTTTAGAACATTTTCTCAAAAACTGCTCAACGAAATTGTCTCTTATATATACCATATAGATATAGCAGCTTCTTAAGCCAATTTGGGGACTTTTCTTATAGAACATGCTCAAGACAAAGATGACTCTCTCTCTCTCTCTATCCCTCTCTCTCTCTCTCTCTGTCTCTCTCTTTGTTCTATTACTTAACAAATTTGTCGCTCAGCTAGAAACTTACATCTGAAAACACAAATCTTTTGGCTTCTCTTTCGTCTTCCATCAATCCTCTATTTACATAAGTATCTACCCGTAGATATACATATATATTTTATAGTGTATTTGTGTGCCTCTGTGTGTCTGTGTGAGTGTGTGCTGGTATCATTAACAATAAGCGAGTATCTACAATAATCCTTGCTGATCTTAGGGAGATCATGTTTTGAACTATCTAGAGCTTAGCGTTTCATGCTTTGTCAAGTCTTTTCTTTTAAATACAATTTATATTTTGTTTTACCTTTTCTACCTGTCCGGCCTATGTCTGTGTGTGTGTGTGTGTGTGTGTGTGTGTGTGTGTGTGTGTGTGTGTGTGTGTGTGTGTGTGTCTGTCTGTCTGTGTGTGTACATAAAGCAGTTAATGATTCTTATATAGAGGAACATAATGTTTCAAGCATCTTCCATTTGAAACTCTTCGCTCACTGCTGAGGCACAGCATCAGCTCCATCATTGGACTCGTCGTCGTCGTCGTCGTCGTCGCCGTCGCCTTCGCCTTCGCCTTCGCCTTCGTCGTCATCATCACAGCTGCTATTGCAGTTGTAGTCATCGACGCTATTGTAGATATTTGCCAGCAACGGCATCACATTGACACCGGGCACCAGCTGCTCCAATAGCTGTCCCGCAACTTTGCATAGGCCGCCCAGACGTCGCTCCATGCGATGCTCGTAGCGGCGACGATGCCTATAATATTTATCCCTTTCGCTCAATGCCTTGCGCTTTCGTTGCGACGTCGGCCTGTTGGCCGTCGCCGCCGCCGCCGCCGCTTGCTCTGATCCTGACCAGCTGGACGATTTGGCTGCCGGCCGCTGTTCGTTTAGCGGCATTGAGCCCGACGCTGTCTCATAGCTGGCGGGCAACTGTTCCACAGTGTTCGTCTCGCATATGTCGGACGCTGACTTGGCGGGCAACGGGGAGGCCAGTAGGGATTCCACTTCCGATAGATCGGATACCTCAACGGCTACCGGATCCGATGGCTGTGAGCTCTCCTCTGAATCGGAATCAGTAAACAGATCCAGCGGCGAATCCCCACCCGTTGCCACATCAAAGTGTGTGTAGCGCTTGTCCATGGCGCTGCTTCTGGCCAGCTCAACGGGCTGTTCATGTGCTGCAGCTAGCTCCACCGCCTCCTCCACTGGCTCCACATGGAATTCCCTTTGAACTTGCTTGGCTGCCAATGGACCAAAGCTGTGATCATTGACAACGCCACGAATGGCCACATTGCTGGGCGAATGCGATTGCGACTGCGACTGCCACTGCGAGTGCGAATGCTCCTGCACATTGGGCTCCTTGAGGGCGTACGAGTGCAGGTCGGTGGTCTTCTGATTCATATAGGCATGTATCTCGCCAAAGAACTCCCACTCCTCGTTGAGCACATCGATGCACTGCTTGTTGAGCGGCGTCACCTGCATATTCGATTTCTGGATGCGATACCTTTGCACCATGTTCAGCCACTGTTTGCGCAGCGCGCGCTCGCTGTAGTCACCTATTTTGGCCATGTCCTTGAACTTTCTGCAATGCAATGCATCAAGGACAAATTCATATACATATACGTGTGCATGCATGTGTGTGTGTGTGTGTGTGTGTGTATATTTGATACGTTGCACTTACTTCCATGGCTCCGCCTGTTTGGATGAATACTTGGAAAACAAATCTTCAGCTTCGATGCGTTTGGTCACGAGCAGACGCTTCTCCTCCACAGACCCTAAGTCGCATGTGCACATAGAAATTTATAAATAAGTATATTTGAAATTGCATATGCCTTTGTGTTACTCACACTTCTTGGAGCCACTTTTTGCATAGGTATGGTGCTCCATTGCGCAGTGTTGCAGTTGAAAATGCTTGCAGCGCACGTGCACAGCCAAATTAGTGAACACAAAAAAAAAAATGAAATGTAAATTGTGTGATGTTCGGCTGCTGCCCGCTGTTGCTGCTGCCTGCTGCCTGCTATTGAGCTGCCCTCCCTGGCTATGTTAGGTTAGCATTTTCATTTTGCTGCGCTGTTAGGCTGCTGTTGTGCTCAGTTGGTAAGGGTACGTACAATCGTTGCGTATCGATCTATCGATAAATGCAATTCAACAAATAAGTGTATGGCGCGCGTTTTTAATTTAATTTTGAATGTACATATATATATATAATTTGCCAGCGTTAATTATTTTTATGCTTTGAATTTATTTTGTTTTATTATTGTATTCTTTTTATTTTTTTTTTGTTTTCTTGTTTGTTTGTTTTCATTTAGTACCACCGACAATATTGCATGCAATGGAACCGTTTATGATCACGTCAACACTAAAGAGGAGGAGGTCTATCAAGATTTGTGCGCACTGCACAGAACGAGTAGAGGCCAGGTAGTAGTTTGATTTAAGCTTGTACATTAACTGCATTCAAACAATGTTTAGCTATGCTTAGTTGCATGACACCATATGACAAGGCTGCCTACTGTTGCTGCCCAAACTTGGCTCAGATAAACTAAAGATTTTGCATCTCTTTCCGTTCGCGTAGACAACATCGGCGACCAGCTTCGAGCAGCGCGACTATGTCATACGCGAGCTCATCGACACCGAATCCAACTATCTGGACGTGCTCAATGCACTCAAGTCCAAGTTTATGCTGCCGCTGGAGCGGCATCTCAATCAGGATGAGCTGCGTCTCATCTTTCCGCGCATACGGGTGAGGAGTTGGCAAAATTTATTTCCAAAAAAAAAAAAAAACAAAAAAAACTGCTAAATAAATTGTATTCATACTCATTTTCATTTAGGAACTGGCTGACATTCATACCAAGTTTCTGGAGAAGCTGCGCGAATCGCTGACGCCCAACACAAAGCATAAGATGGGCCAAGTGTTCCTTGAGTTCCGTGAGCCCTTCCTCATTTACGGCGAGTACTGCTCTTGCCTGCTGAACGCCATTGACTACCTGGCCGATGTGTGCAAGAAGAACCAGATAATTGACCAGCTGGTGCAGAAGTGCGAACGTGAATATAACGTTGGCAAGCTGCAGCTGCGGGACATCTTGTCGGTGCCCATGCAGCGCATACTCAAGTATCATCTGCTGCTGGACAAGCTGGTGAAGGAGACGTCGCCGCTGCACGAGGACTACCGTTCGCTGGAGCGTGCCAAGGATGCGATGATCGATGTGTCGCAGTACATCAACGAGGTGAAACGCGATTCCGATCATTTGGTCATCATACAGAAGGTCAAGGATAGCATATTCGATCTGAATTTGCCGCAGAATGGCAACGATCTGCTGCAATATGGTCGCCTGTTGCTCGATGGTGATCTGCATATCAAGGCCCACGAGGATCAGAAGACGAAAATGCGCTACGCTTTCGTGTTCGATAAGATACTCATACTGGTGAAGCCGCTGCATATTAAGACCGGCGACATGCAGTACACATATCGGGATTCGCATAATCTCGCCGACTATCGCGTCGAGCAGAGCCATTCGCGTCGCACGCTCGGCCGCGACACGCGCTTCAAATACCAATTGCTGCTGGCGCGCAAATCGGCGAAGACCGCCTTTACGCTCTACCTGAAGTCGGAGCACGAGCGGGACAAGTGGCGCAAGGCGCTCACTGAGGCCATGTGAGTGTACAGTGAAGCCACCATGAAGTCGCACTTTTCAATAATCGATTTTGCTTTTGCCTAGGGAAAGCCTCGATCCACCGGGCTGTCGCAATACGGATCATAAAATGGAAATTTATACGTTTGATGCGCCCACAACGTGTCGGCACTGCTCGAAATTCCTGAAGGGCCGCATACACCAGGGCTATCGCTGCAAGGTGTGCCAGATCAGCGTGCACCGGGGCTGCATCTCGTCGACGGGACGCTGCAAACAGAATCCGGTCAGCATACCGCCGCCCGTCTGCGATCGCCAGCTGTCGGAATTCAATTGGTTTGTGGGCAACATGGATCGCGAGACGGCGGCCAATCGCCTAGAGAATCGGCGCATTGGCACCTATCTGCTGCGTGTGCGTCCGCAGGGCGCCTCCTCGCCGCACGAAACAATGTATGCGCTCAGCCTGAAGTGAGTGTGAACTGCATATCAAATGTAAACATAGAATATCTATATCTCTCTCTCTCTCTCTCTCTCTCTCTCTCTCTCTCTCTCTCGCTATGTCTGTCTCTCTTTCTGTGCAGAACCGATGATCATGTGATTAAGCATATGAAAATAAATCAGGAAAACGATGGCGAGTCAATGCTTTATTGCCTGTCATCGCGTCGCCATTTCAAGACCATCGTCGAGCTGGTTTCGTACTATGAACGCAATGATTTGGGTGAAAACTTTGCGGGGTGCGTGTGACTTGTTTAAGCCAAATCAAATATATAAATCTTAAAATGTATTTCTCATCAAACAATGTTTGGTCCACAGCCTCAATCAGTCGCTGCAGTGGCCGTTCCGTGAGGTGATTGCCACAGCGCTGTACGACTTTGATCCCAAGGCCGGCAGCAATCAGCTGCAGTTGCGCACCGATTGCCAGGTGCTTGTCATTGGCAAGGACGGCGACAGCAAAGGCTGGTGGCGTGGCAAAATCGGTGATACGGTGAGTGGGCGTTGCACCTGTTCAATTAGTATTGTATGTGTGTTATTTGTAATTTTGGCATGCAGGTGGGCTACTTTCCCAAGGAGTACGTGCAGGAGCATCCAGTGACTAGCGATGAGCTTTGATATTACAACTATGAGGTTTACTTTGCACCCAAAGCGAGCACACCAACGGCGGCCATTTCTGAAACACCTGTAGCGACAAATGTGGATGCAATTTCCAATTACAACTACAACAGCAGTTAGACAACTACAACAACAACAACAACAACAACAAGCGATATTTGTTGCACTTAGTTCAAATATACACACAACAACTACAAAAAAAATAAGGAAAAATAACGAAAAATAACAAAAAAAAAAAACAATTATTTTTAAATGAAAATTTTAAATTATTTGCATTGCGTCGCTCGAAACATTAGTGCCAACACAACACAGAACAGATTCTATGAACGCGTGTGCAACATTGAAATGTTCTATAAAATTACAAAAGAAAAAAGAAAACAAACAACTTTTATTTTTTAACTAATTGTATGTTGCAATAATATATATATATATATATATATATATATATATATATATATATATATATATATATATATATATATATATATATATATATATATATATATATATATATATATATATATATATATATATATATATATATATATATATATATATATATGTATAATTATATATAGTGTGTAAGCATGTGTGAATGGCATTGCCAAGTGCAGCAACAATTTAGTTTATTTGCATATTTTATTTTTTTTTTCTAATTGTATATTTGAAATTCACGTTTTTATTGTGTATTGCGCTGCACGAGATGATTTTAAGTTAATAGAAGGAAAAAAAACGAAAGAAAAAGAAAACAAAACATTTTAAACGAACATTAAACAAATGCGCTGTGCGGCATTTCATACAAGAAGCTTTAAACTTTATATACATATATACAAAAAGAAGAAGAAGAAGAAGAAAAGAATAGAAAAACTGAATAACATTTATAATATACATGCATATATATATATATATATACATAAGCTTAAATGTTAAAATTTAATATATATATATATATATATATATATATATATATATATATATATATATATATATATATATATATACTTGTGCGTTCATAGAAATAGTAGTGCAACTGATAAACATCAAACTTTGCAAGCAATTTGAAACGAGTGTTAAATTGCTGGCCAAATATGTTGCTTGTTTATCTATCGGACAATTTTGTTGCACTACTATTTTTATGAACACAGCTCTAGGTACATATATAGGTGTATATATATATGTTAACTATACGAACTTGATATGTATAATTCGAAACGCAAATGTTAACAATTTCAAACGAAACGTGGCCGCAAACTTGTGCGACGACGACAACAACAACAACAACAACAACAAAAGCTTTAGAAAATAACAATTCAACAAGAAAAACAATTTATGCCTACTTAAATATAGATTCATTCATGAATATATAATATACTATATACATACATATATATATATATATATATATATATATATATATATATATATATATATATATATATATATATATATATATATATATATATATATATATATATATATATATATATATATATATATATATATATATATATATAAAAATATATTGAAGAAATTAACATATTGTAACTAGAGCCAACGAATATTGCAGACTTAACGAAATGTAATGTTTTTATTATATATATAAAAAAAAAATCGAGAAAAAAACCAACGCAATGAGCACTATCTGCCTATAATAGTACATAGATATATATATATATATATATATATATATATATATATATATATATATATATATATATATATATATATATATATATATATATATATATATATATATATATATATATATATATATATATATATATATATATATATATATATATATATATATATATATATATATATATATAGATTTGTACTAGATATGTATATATAGGAAGCAATAATTTACGTTCTCTGTTCGAATCAGTTGCAGTTGCTTTAAGGCGCAGGCAAAACAGTTGGTTTCAGACTTAGCTAAGGAATATCTATGTTGTATATGTATGTATGTATGTATATGTGTGTGTATGGTTTCATGCATGTGTATGTGTATATGTTTATATATGTATGTGTATGTGTGTATATGCAAATGCATTGCCTAATAGCTTTAACTCAAACAATTCCAAACTTTGCATTTAAATGCACTTGCAATTTCTCTCTCTCTCTCTCTCTCTCTCTCTCTCTACTTCTAGTACGCTCTGTTTGTCTATGTTTCGCTATATAATTATAGAACATGCATATATATAAATATATATATATATATATATATATATATATGTGTGTTTGTATGTGAACGTACTGAATTCATTGTTTGGCAGCTGAAATAAATTAATTAGAAAAAGAAACAAAAAGAAAACTTTATATATTTATGAAAATGTAACAAACGAAAACAAATATAAAAACATTGCCTCAAAAAATATATATCTATACATATATATCTATATCTATAACTGTATATTTATTTATATATGTGTGTATATATTTATATATATTTAGCCATATATATATTATATACACACACACATAAATATATATATATATATATATATATATATATATATATATATATATATATATATATATATATATATATATCCTTGTATCTGGCCCATTGTTTGGGGCTGTTTAAGTAATGTTTTAAATTCAATTTGATCGCTTCCAGTTTCAATGCCAATGTAACAAATGTATTAAATGTAAATGATTTTATATATCATACTTACTAAGCCCACACACACACACACACACACACACACACACACAGAGACTCACACTCACGCACACACGTAACACAAAAAAAAAAAAAACGCTCTAATAAAGGACTTTGAATGTTTTGTTGTTTAATTGGAATCGATTGTTTGCATTGATGGATCTGCTCTCTGAGCAGTGGATATATGATAATTGGATTATAAGGAACTTCTGTAATGTTGGTAATGACACCTGTCCGAAAATTCAACTCAATCACTTTCTATCCAACAGGACTCGGTTACGCACGCAGCAGCTGACCAGCTGGACAACCAGTCGAGCAGACGACACACCACCAGGACAAACTGGCAAAGCAGAACAGGTATAATATGTGTCTCTCATTCTTTTATTCTCTCCCTCAGAGAGAGAGAGAGAGAGAGAGAGGGAGCTCTGCCTTCTATATCTTCTATATCTCTTTTATCATTATCTTCTTTCTATTCCCTCTCTCCTCTCTCTCTCTCTCTCTCTCTCTCTCCTCTCTCTGTCTTTTCTGCCTCATCTCTCACTCATTCTTCCTTCCTCTCGCTTTTTTCACTCTTTATCTCTCGCTCTTCTCTTTCGCTACTCTATATTTTTCTCTCTGTTCTTTCTTTAGTTCTTTCTCTCTCTCTCTCTCTCTTCACGTCATAATTTTATTTGAATTTGTGATTCCAGATTCATAATTTTTAAGGAGAAATACACTCCGATTAATTTTACTTTACTTTATAAATAAATGTATTTATTTACGTATGCATCTATGTATATATGTATGTGCATATATATATATGTATGTATAAATATATTTTGTTATTATAAACAATCAATTCTATTAGCGCAATTGCTTTGAGTATTTCCATAGCAAGTTTCAGATTGGCCGCGCGTGCGCCGCAGCTTTAAAGCTTTGCTTAAAGGCGGCAAATTCGATTTTCGCTGCACTGGTTCGTGTACGGGCTAAGCAAAGAACTGCACCATTTGAGAGCGGCTCACCTGTTGTGCGCTTAGTCAGCCTGCCGCCTGCACTTGCTAAAAGAAAATCGAGACTGAAGAGCGGCGAGCGGCGAATGGCGAATGGCGAACGGCGGATGGCGCATGGAGAGCGGCGTGCGGCGAGCGGCAAGCGGGCGAACTAGCGATGAGTGATGAGCGATGAGCGTCGGTAAAGCGTTTAGAAAGTTCGTAGCTGCAGCCAACTCTGTTGAGGCGGTGCGGAGCGCGGGCTTTGCACAGTGAGTATCGGCTCGGCGTGAGTATCGGACTGGGACAGTTGCTGTTTAGTAAGCGGCGAAGAGTCAACAAGTTCGGTTCGCAGCATTCGAGTTCAGAATCCGCGCTCCGCTAATTGCTTATCGCGGTTATTTTGCCGTGTTTTTTGTTTTGTTTTTTTTTTTTTCTTTTTGCGCGCTTGTTGTTTTTGGTTGTTTTGCATTATTTGCCAACGGTCGTCGTGTGTGTTTTTGTTTTTGTATTTCTTTTTTGTTGTTTTTGAAACACTGGAGACGGGAAATTGCAACTGCCAAATGTAAATGAAACGCAAGGCTGTGGCCGAACCGTAACTAAAGCGCGGCCCAAATGTGTCTGAAACTGAAATTGAAACTGTATCTGATGCGCCGCCGTAGCCAAACTCTAGCTAATTGCAAGTGTATCCCTGTGTAGGGTATACGCCCTGACATAAAACATAATAATTGTCGTGCACTGTTGCGGCTGAGTGCTTGCAAAAAAAAAAAAAAAAAAAAAAAAAAAACTATACAAAAAATACTAGAAAAAAAAAACAAAAACAACAACTAGAGCTCTCTTTTCACTCTCCCTCTCTCTCTCGCTCTCGCTCTCGCAGTGTGTGTTTTGTTGTTTTTGTATTTTTAAATACATTTTGGCGCTCATTTTCATGCGTTACGCTTAACTGCAGCTGGTGACTGAGTGAGTGTTTGTGTCAGTTCGTCTGTGTGTGTGTGTGTGTGTGTGTGTGTGCGTCCAGCTTTGCTTACAAAATGCTTAGATGAAAGCCAAAAGCCGCCGTCGACGCCGCCGCCGCCGCCGCAGCGCTAAGGAAAACGAAAACTTTTAGCAAAAAAAGAAAAACGAAAAATTGTTAACGAAATTGAAAGTAAACGCGGCACGCCAAGATCCAAATACATATAAACATATATATGCATATGCCATATATATATACATAAATATAAACATATTTGTACCTGTTACCAATACTGACGGCTAACTGGGCGCCAGTCTGCGCCGCCCCCCCCCCTCGTCATATGTCCACACAAAATATGTCACAATTCCGCGATAATTCATGGGTGAGTTGAGCTCGAAATCATTGTTGATTGACGCATGCTAAAAGACAAACAATCCAAGCACACACCGACTAACTTGCCTACACTTACTCCAAATACTTATGCTAACAACAATTAACCCCAACAACAATAGCAACAGCAACAGCAGCAACAGCAGCAGCAGCAGCAGCAACTTTTGCCTTGCACAATTCGCTGTGCGATGGACGACATCGTTAGCTGTCGGCCCCCCCTTTTCATATAGCCCCCCCTTCGCCCCTCGCTTCTGCTGTCACAGCTGCGCAACTTAATTAGCACAAATCGTTAATTAACCTGTCTTGGCCCGATTGGCCAATTGGCCCCACGCATCTGCATCTGACCCGCTTAGCGCTTCCAAATCGAACACAAGCCATAGCTAGCAGCTAGCAGCTGGCTGCTGGCTGCTCTCTATCTATCGCACGATCTATATGATTTATGTTCGCTTCTTTTCTTAGGGCTCAAACAGTGCGTGCTTGTTTGTTTGCTTCTTTTTTTTTTTTTTTGCATACGAAATTCGCCGTTAAGTGCTGCACAGTGGTGCAAAAGTGAAAGAATATTTCGATCCATTGTTGTATCCAATGAAATTGACAGATATTCGTATACCCTTTGTGTAACCTTTGTTTACTCTTTGTATGCCCTTTGTAGTAGAGTGTATTACGATTTTGCTATAGAATATGTGATAATACACATATATGTATGGGTATAAACAGTTGTGTTCATGAAAATAGTAGTGCAACTGGGCGCTAAATGTTGGACTAACTTTAGTGAATATATATATATATATATATATATATATATATATATATATATAATACTTTGATTACAATTTGATACGAATCTTATGTTTTATACACATATATATATAAATAAAAAAATAAAATATATAAATGTGTGTTAGTATATATATATATATATACATGTCTATTCAAATTTCTTCATAATTTCCAACTTTACAATCGCACTACTATTTTAATGAACACAACTGCATTTGATATAGCGTTGAGTTCTGTGCGATCTCAACATATATGCTGCTATATATATGTTAAAAATATTTATATATAGACCAAAATACATGTCTGCTTCACTTACCTGACATCTAAGCAAAACCTTAGATAGCTATATCACTTATATAGCCATCGCCTCATAGAAGGAATCATAAATGGGAGGCAACTAAATTTCTTCCAAGTCCTTAGGGTATATAAGTTTCGCTCATTCTCTGTGATGCTTCAATTTGTATTCAAATTTATTTAAAAATTTCAATTATAAAAAAATAAAATAAAAATAAAACAGAAATTTTGAATGCATAAATTCATGCAAAATCGCTTAAGGCAAATACAACGAATTTAGTTGATCAACATAATTTGAGTGCTAATTGCTTGAATTAGCATTGAATTAAGAAAAGAAAAAAGTAAATAAGCTGCATAAAAGTAAATAAATGAAGTTTTCAAAGGTCATTAAATTAATCACTTTAATTAAATTGTATAACATATGAAGTGACGAGCGCAAAGCAATGTGAATCACTCAAGATATTCACCTGCTAAAGTGGAAAATAAGTGAATTGTCATTTTGGGCTTTATGAATGGAGTAGAGCCACAGCTCTGTATATGAGATATATAGTTATTATTACAGAGAATAGAGGTATGCTACAGCATATATAGTATGGATATAGCATAGATCTATATTATATATACCCAAAATATGCCTATAGCTGTGAAAAGTCATAGCAAAAGTACAGTAGATACACAAAATGTGAAACAAATGATGAAAACTTCTGGAAAATTGTGAAAAATTCTGAAAAATTGTGAAAACATTGTGAAATGTGTGAAAGAAGCTAAAGTCTATGCAAAAGTAGATCTAAGAAAGTAAATATATATGTATATATATATATATATATATATATATATATATATATAAAAGTGCATGTCTGATTAGATAAACGATTTAACTATATATACGCGCATGTTAGAAAATGCTTTCAGCAAAAATCTTTTCTGGTGAAATTTCGCTAGAGTTCGGGCCAGCGAAAACAAAAAAAAAAATATAATGTTGCATGTCGCATGGTGGCATCTGTGGCATCTATCGCATTTAATGTCTTTATAAGAAATCAGCGCGATATGATCTAGTTTATGTATGCCTCACGCGTATGCTGCATTCCCTCTCTCTCTCTCTCTCTCTCGTACACACACACACTCTCTCTCTCTCTCTCTCTCTCTCTCGCTCTCTCTCTCTCGTCTGTCGTCTGTCATTATCGTAACGTTCTTTGATCACGTACTTTTTGCTATTTGTTTTCAAAGTGAAAACGAGCATATTGGCTTCGTGACATGCGTATGTGGTGAGCCCATTGCAAATGGGCATATTGGTTGTGTGAAAAGAAGAAGGCGTGGCATACGTACGAGTCGATCTAGCCCTCGCCGGATCTATCTGTCGAGCTCGTTAACTATAAGCGCCAGAGACTTGAAATTTGGCATGTAGATTCTCGAATGGCCTATGCAGTGCGAGTTTATCATTTGCATGCGATAACTTGGCCCATATCGATAAGAATCGATAATTAGAACTGATCAAGCACAACTTGAATGCGACAACTTTAACTCTGTGAGTTGCCTTCGAATGAATACACAGCTTTTGAGTAGTTCGAGTGTTGGATAACTGCCCAAATTTGAGATATATGTATATAGTCGAAATCGTAGAGCCTTCAGACTGTCATTCCTTCGCTCTGAAATCTGCTTTAATGCAGCTGCTATAAAAGTTATTCAATGAGTAGCTGACAGAATGTTTCAAATATCAACTCCGCGCAGAGTTCCGGGTATCTCCCAGTCGGACACTGCCGACTATAGCTGTTGCTTTTTTGGTTCTATTGAAATTGGACTTTTCACACTCGGCACAAGATAATGAATGGGTTTGCTTTGTTCGCTACATTTTATTAGATTCTATATGACTAAGCACAGTGGAGCTGGCAGCGAGTGAGCAATTGATATGGCTTAAAGTGAAGCTGCTATGAATTGGCTGAACGAGCATTAAGCAGTTAGTAAGACTTGCTCACTGCAAGATTTTGATTTTGATGTTTTTATGTTTTGTTTCTCTTTTGTTGTGTTTTGTTTTTTTTTTTGGTTTTAGTTTTGGTTTTGGTTTTTGTCCACTGTGCCGCTGGCCGCGGGCTACTCCACTTTCTTTGCGAGCCAACAATGGGAGCAGCACGTAGAATCAACAAAAGAAAAGGAGAGAGAGAGAGAGAGAGAGAGAGGGAGAGAGGGAGAGAGAGAACAGATTGTTATCTGTGAATGTGGCTCTAATCAAGTTACGACCATTGGCAATGCTTTGGGCCCTAACTGATTCTGATAAACAACAAGTGACGGGATGACTGTTGACTGTTGACTGTTGACTGTTGACTGTGGGTGCAACTGCCAGCCCAGCTGGCAATTCGTCAATCTGTCAATGCCGCCATTCGCATTGATTGCGCAAATGTCGTGACTGAGTGTCTGGTCGCATCTTTGGCGCAGGTGCCGCTGGCAGCAGCGACTTTGACTTCCTCGACTGCTTCAACTTCAAGTTCAATTACGCCAAATTGTCATCAGGCATTGGCCGCGCGGGTAACGGCCCGGGGGCTGGCCGGCACAGGCCGCAGCAGGCCGGGCCATGGCCAACACAGGCCGAGCTCTAGCCAAAGCCGGGCAGCTGCTACAACTTTCACTATGCACATGGAACTGGGTACGTGATCTTCGCACATGGTTTTCCTGCCACTTGCAGTGGCTGTTGTTGCCGCCGCCGCCACCGCCACCGCCGCCGCCTCTGCCTCGCAGCATCTCGGCCTCATGACGTTGATGATGACGCTGGCTTTGACTCGATGACTCGACGATGCCGCCTCCTGCACATTTTGTCATAATTTTCATGTGGGAAAATTTGTTGTGTGTATCTATAAAACGTTTTTCCTCTTCTTCTCTTTTTTTTTTTTTTTTTTTGTGGCTGCCATAGCCGTAGCGCATTCAACTGGTTTGCTGGCTGGGTTTCCATTTTTTGTTTTTGTTTTTGTTTTTGTTTTTTTTACTTGTTTTGTTGGTTTGTTTTTTTGGCATGTTGCAAAATCGTTTCCACATAATGCGCCCGGCTGCTGGGTAACTAACAGCAACAGCAACAACAACAGCAACAGCAACAGCAACAGCAACAACAACAGCAACAGCAACAACAACACGCCACGACAATGAACTTTTAATTACCCAGGCTCGTTTCGTAAAGAAAATATTTAAATTACCTATAAAAAAAAGTAAAAAAGTTAAAAAAAAAAGGAAAAAAGTAAACTACAAAAACGAGTAAAAAGTAAAGTTGGGTGAAACAAGCGAGTGCGGAAAAACTTTGGCCACCGGATATGCAGATGCCGCCGCTCCCATTGCCATTGCCACTGCCATTGCCATCAGCATTAGCATTAGCATTAGCATTAGCATTAGCATTGCCATTGCCATTGCCACATGCTTGTGGCAAGGAAGAGGAGTAGCTGGCTGGGTGAAACTCTTTGGCCAATTGGCAACTGGCAACTGGCAATTGCCAATTGGCAACTGGCAATTGCCTTGCGGCCAGTTGATTTTCATGTGTCGCAAATACGTTAGCGGCCAGGCCAGGCCAGGCCAGGCCACACTTGTGAGCAGCCCCAAATTGCCGTAATTGGCCTCCCCAAAATGGGAAATGGGAAATGGGAAGTGGTTAATGGTTAGTGGGCATTGCGGTTTCGATTGCTGCGAAAAGCCAAACAATTTTGAATGCCACTGAAATGCCTTCACTACGGCATTAGCTTAGCAAACACAATGCGAATGGCTGAAACGGCAAAAGTGGCTTAAATGGAAATTGTGCTTTGGTCGCTGTAGCAGCGCTAGTAACGGCTTCTAAGGCCTTGCTTTCGTTTAGACATTTTTGAAAGGCGAATCTTAACATGCAGCAGGCGTGCTCGAGCCCAGCAGCAGACGAGTCAAGCGAGTGCTGTCCCTCAGAGTCGACTTGTCCGCCCGCCCGCCCGCTCGCCCGCTCGCCCGCTCGGCCGCTCGGCCGCTTGTCTGTCTGTCTCCGACAATAGCCGAATCAATTGCGTCTAACTCCTCCGTCAGTGCGTTCAGCTGTCTGTCCGTCTTCCGCCTGGCTTAGAGGCAATAGTGGTCTCAATTCAGATCTGTCCCGCTTTCTGCTTGTGCGTCCCTCTGTCCGTCCTTCCGCTTGTCTTTCTGTCCGCCCTGCCGCCTGTCCGTTCGTGCGTCCGTGCGTCCGTCCGTCTGTCTGTCACTCTTACCGCCACTGAAGATCAACTACTCTGCAGTTCCAATAATCTTGCCACATCTCTACCCCATACTGAGACTTTATTGTTATGGCAGCTATATAATATCGCTGATATGTTTTAAGAATTAGCAAGTTTTAGCTAATAACATTGAGAAATCGCAACAAAATCGAAATATCTTACTATTGCCTTTATAGTATTATATAATATATTTATATAATATTGAAGAAGTCAATCCTATATCATATATATATAATCATATCATATCATATATATAAAAATAGATAAAAAAACAAAAAATAAAATATAAAAAATACAAAAAATATGCGTATATAAAATATGTAAAATACTCAAAATAAAAATAAAAATAGATAAAATATGTCAAATATTTAAAAAAAAATTTTTTTTAAAATATACAAATATATTTTTAATACAATTATTCTATAATATATTTTTAGTATATTATTTTTAGTATATTCTATAAAAAAATAAAATATAAATATATAAAATACTTAAAAACAATCAAATCTTAAATTTGATAGCATATACAAAATATAAAAAATAAAATAAAAAATAAATACAAAATATGTAAAATACTTAAAATATAAATAAATAATAGATCAAATATATAAAATATATCAAATATTTAAAAAAAAAAAATGTTAAAAAAATAAACAAACATTTTTAATATAATATATTTTTAGTATATTATTTTTAGTATATTTTACAAAAAAAAAAAAATAAAATATAAATATTTAAAATTTATAAATATATAAAATATTTAAAACATTCAAATCTTAAATTAGATAACATATACAAAATATATAAAAAAAAAAAAAAAAACAAAAAATATACATAAAATATGTAAAATACTTAAAATATAAATAAAAAACAGATTAAATATTTTTTTAGATAAAATATAAAAAATATTTAAATATATTTTTGATGTAATTATTACATAAAATATTACTAGCATATTATATAAAAGCATCAAATATAAATATTAAAAATTTATAAATACATAAAATATTTAAAGTAAATTATTTTATTAAAATATGAAAAATGCTTGGAATATATAAAATATTTAAAAAATATATGAAGAACTGAGAAACTTTTTTATCAGACAAAAGGAAGAGAAAAAGATGCTGAAATTACGAAAACCAAGCGAAGAACTTATAGACACGATTGCTATAGGGGCTTACATATAGTTAGTTAAAGATTATAGTATAGTATATAGTATATAGTAGTATAGTAGTATATATATATATATGTATATATATATGTAGTATACATCAGAAAAGAAAATATTTTCCAAAAAACTTTTTGTAGTACTTCGACCATCTCCATAACTCCAAGTTATGACAAGTTCATATTATGGCGAATATTTATTTATATTGGAGTCTCTGCTTGTGTTTTTTTTTTTCCTTTTCTCGATCTACGCTTGTGATAATGGATCATATAAAGTGTTATGTGGAGCGTACTTGTTGGCATTTTCGATTGTTGTTGAGCTGCGCAAATTGGCCAAATGGAAGCTGCAGGCAGAGCAAAGAAATTTAGCGACAATTAACCAGTGAAAGTGCCCAAATGCTGCGCTGCGCTGTTGTGTTAATAATTTTTATTTTATTTTTTTTATATTTTGTCAGCTTAAATAGCAAAACCTAAGAAAAAGCTAGAGCTAGAGCCATGTATGGGGAATGGGGGGGGGGGGGACAGGGGGCAGGTGAGATGGGCAGGCAACAACAAAGCAAAGCGCAAAACGAAAATAAACTTTGCGCGCTCATCAACAGCAACAGCAGCAACATATATATATATATATATATATATATATATATATATATATATATATATATATATATATGTATATATATAATATATATATATATATATATATATATATATATATATATATATATATATATATATATATATATATATATATATATATATATATATATATATATATATATATATATATATATATATATATGTATATATATATTTAAAAGTTGGTTTTTTATGACATGTTTAAAAAACAAAACAAAACAAAACAAAACAAAACAAAACAAGGCAAAATGGGGATAAAAAAATCTTGTGCAAAACTCTGACCAAAACAGCCGCAATTACAGTTAGGCCGGCTAAAAGCTGTGCCACACTCAGTAACAGTTAAGTTGGGCTGGGTTCACAGCGTCGAAAGCCAAGTGTGTGGCAATGTGGCCCAAATATAAGTCCCGTCATGGGCGGCGCACGAAGTGCAGCGGCGACCTTGAAACGGGGGCAACAGGCGCACAAAAAGCTAAACAGAAGTAGCCAAAGCCGAAGCAGAAGCAGAAGAAGAAGCAGAAGAAGAAAAAGAAGAAAAGATGGAGAAACAAACGTAGCCAAAGACAGTTAAAGCCAAGTCACGTTCAATGCTACGGTCAGCGCAATGGCCCATATACGACGAGCAGCAGCAGCGGCAGCAGCAGCAGCAGCGGCAGCAGCGGCAGCAACTGCTCCAGCTATAAATCGCGAGCCCCCGAGACCGTGGAAACTTGAATCTTAATTGATTTTCATAGAGACAAACACCAAAAAAAAAAAGAAAAAAAAAACACATTTTGAAATGGTAACAAAAACGTGAACAGACTTCGACTCGAGCCTAGGCGCGCGCGACCTCGTTAAATGCAACAACAACAACAAACGGCAAACAACAAATAACAAATAACAAACAACAACAATTAGAAGTCTTAAGCATTTTTTAGTAGAAATTTATACAGCCACCCGCATGAGTTGCTGCTTTTGACCAAGCGCAGAACAGGCCAATTCAACTGCTTCAGCTTGAGCAGAAGACAACGAATCTGTTGTGCCTTAGAGCGGAGCAAATGTCGTGAGCACGTGAGCACGTGAGCACGTGAGCACGGGCACGCACAGTTCTCGAAATAGATGCGATTTGAAATATAGAATCTGAAAAAGGCAAAATCTTGAAATGGCAACAAAAACGTGCCCAGACTGCGGCCTGCGCCACAGGGCGAAAGATTTTCATAAAAGATTTTCAAAAAGTTGCAAAAATTAAAAATAAATTAAAATTTATTAATTTTTTAAGAAACTTAAACTCATTACGGTAAAAATTATAGAAAAATAAATGGGTTTACCTATTTACAGTTTTTAATTATTTTTTTTTTTATACTTTTATTATATATATTATTTATAAAAAAAATATATATATATATATATAATATTGCAATTTTGCATATTTATAGCTAAAGCAGTAAATTGGCTTTTTAGTTTGCTGTAGGCAGATTGAGAAAGTTAGAGAAAGAGTGAGTGGCAGAGAGTCTCTCTCGTCTCTCTCTCTCTCTCTCGCTCGCTCTCTTCTAATTGGCAATATATGCTATAGTTTACCTTCATCTGATTAGATTTTCGATAGGTTCAACACATATTTTGCTATAGCTTAGAGCTGGAGCAGAGTTCGTCTATATAAAGTATATATCTTGTATCTATTAGATACGATTATTCGATTCATATTTAATAGACTTTTATTAATTTGATTTTATTTTATTTTATTTTTTTAAGCCTGAACAGGCATTGTGCAGTCAGTTGGGCGCGTTTGCAACGTGCCTAATTTAGGCTTTGGCTAAAATTGAATTCGCACTGCATATGATTGGCTAAATTCAATGATTGTCTCTCAATCAGTCTCGTCTCATCTCATCTCAGTCAGCAATTGCTTCGGCACTGAAAATCTGTTGAATGCATTGAAATTCCAGCTGCGCAACGGTTGGTTTACTGAAACTGGCCTAAAGCTGCCATGTGCATCTGTAATTCAGTTCTTTTTTGCCTTTTTTTTTTTTTTTTTTTTTTTGTATGAGAGAAGATACGCGCTCGAATTGCAAGTGGATTTGAGATTAATGTAGGCGCAGTTCTAGGAAGAAATTCATGTATGTAGAGGCATCAATTCCTAAAGTTTTTTAGGCAAGAAATATGTTTATGCGTGTTAGATAAAAGAAATCAATATGAAAAGTGCAAATCTTTTGTGCTGAACGATTTGAACTAATTTCTTTTTATAGCCTGAACCCATTCAAAATATATTGGCTTTGTGAAAGTGTGTGCTAGGGGCAGAAGTAGGCGTGGCAGACGCCATGCAGTATATTCTTGAGCAGCACGACGAGCTGAGTCGATTTAGTTCTGCCCGCTTGTCCGTCGGTACGTCTAACTGTCCAACTGTCCAACCGTCCGTCCGCTCGTCTGTCTGTCCGTCCTGCCGCCTGTCCGTTCGTCTAGACTACTGTGCAGGTGACTATGGTGAATATACTTAGTTTTGATATCTCCAACTTTGGTCATCGGGCACCTCAATCGTCTTCTGCTTTGGCACCTGCACACACCTGAATGTCCTTATTACGCTCATTAGGAAAATGCAGCTAGAAAAGTTTTTCAACTCTTCTTTGCCCATAATCAAGTCCATAATGAAGCGCAGTGCAGTGCGCAGTGCAAGTGGCTACCTAAAGTGAGCATAGAATGATAGGAATAGCAGCTCAGTGCTTGGGTCGAGGTATCTGCTAGTCGTGCACTCCCCACCAGAACTTTCTTGCTTGTGTTGAATGTATTTGTGACGCAGCTAACTCGAAACAATGACAGCTCGCATACTTTTTAGCACTCGAGAGATATTTGGGAAGGTTTCACTTGGCTCCGGCCGCATTCAGCTCGCTTGATTCGTATTTACTTTGGCGTCATTCTCGACGCTTCGGCTGAATGACTCCAATTGTTGTGGCTCACAAACAATTGCACAGAATTTAGTAATAAACGAAATGTTGCCACTGCCAGCAATTTGTCACACATCAAATATTGATTGTCATTTGTGTTGTGTGGGCGTGGCTTAAGGTATCTATATGTATGTATGTATGTATGTATGTATGTATGTATGTATGTATGTATGTATGTATGTATGTATGTATGTATGTATGTATGTATGTATGTATGTATGTATGTATGTATGTATGTATCTATGTATGTATGTATGTATGTGCACTTGTCACTGACCCACAATAGACAGTAAATATATCTAATCAGCAATGGTTTCAGTTAGTTCAACATTTTAAAGTTGATAAACTATTTTCGTTGATTATAATACGATTGTATTGTTGTTTACCTAAACTAAGTCGCATATAGAATACACTTTTTCTTTATAGCATTTATTTGATGGGCTGGGGCGTCCGTCGACTCAAGCAACTGAGGCAGAGCAGAGCAGAGCAGAGCAGAGCAGAGCAGAGCAGAGCAGAGCAGAGCAGAGCAGAGCAGAGCAGAGCTGCAATCGCTCTAGGGGGGAGTATTCACTGTATAATAAAGCAATACTGATTGTATTTTTATTGCATATTTTGGTGAATACATTGCATTTCACATTGAGCGTGTTTTTTTTTTTTTAGTAGCTTCTTTACTTTTGAGTGATTTTTCATACCTGCAGCTGTGTTCATAAAAATAGTAGTGCATCTGAGTTTTTGGACAGCAACATTTTGTGGTTAACAAAATATTTTGAAATTTTTAAATGTTTTATAAGTGTAGAATATAGATACACAATATTTTGACAAAATTTTAATTTGCATATCACAAAATTTATCCGAATGGGTTTGTGTCTTAGCTATACGCTACTCAATTTTAGCTTGTATCCTCTAATGAACAGTCTTTGCGTGTGAGAAAGAGATAAAGATATAGCTGTTGCTGAACGTAGTCGCAGCTGTTGCCGAGTGAAAGTGAGATGGCTATTGAGGTCATTTGTACAGGATCGTCAGTGAACGAATAAGAGCTTCTCATGCTGTGATAGTGATAGACAGCGCAGCGGCAATTCGTCATTGGGCGCGCTTGTAAAATTACAAATAATTAGAATGGAATGTGTACAAATTGACACAGGCCTGCTATATACACTACGTACATATAAGGTAAAAGGTCAAAGACATCTGCAAGTATGCAGTGCACAGGCTGTGCTTAAGTGGCAATACCCTATAAAAGAAGTTAAGAACTAATCTAAAAGTAGCTAAGTAAACAATCAATAAATTTAATCGTTAGAATCAAGATTAACTAGCAGAGCGCATAAAATTCAAACGTAAGTAATAATAATAAAACTAAAAATAGTAATATTAAGAAAAAAAATAATAATAAGAATAATAAAAATAAAAAATAATAATAATAATAATAATAAAAAAATTATAATAATAATAAAATAAAATAATAATAATAAAAAAAAAAACAAAATAAAAATAAATAATAAAATTAAAAACAAAAATAGTAATATTAAGAATAAAAAAAAAAATAATAATAATAAAAAATAATAATAATAATAATAAAAATAAAATAATAATAATAAAAAAATAATAATAAAAATAAAAATAAATAATAAAATTAAAAATAAAAATAGTAATATTAAGAATAAAAAAATAATAATAATAAAAATAAAATAATAAAAATAAAAATAAAAATAAAAAAATAATAATAATAATAAAATAATAATAATAAAAATAAAAAAATAAAAATAAATAATAAAATTAAAAATAAAGTAGTAATATTAAGAAAAAAAAAATAATAATAATAAAATAATAATAATAAAAATAAAAAAATAAATAATAAAATTAAAAATAAAAATAGTAATATTAAGAATAAAAAAAAAATAATAATAAAAATAAAATAATAATAATAAAAATAAAAAAATAAAAAATAATAATATAATAATAATAATAGAATAAAAATTAAAAAAAAATAATAACAATAAAAATAATAAATAAAAGGAAAATAATAATATTTAATGCATGAGCAATGAATATTGAGCTCAAAAAGTAAAATTCTCAGTATGAAAATCAAGTTCGATATTCGATATAGGATTTATCTTTAGCTATATCAATATCTTTAGCCAAGCTAAAAGTGAAATCCTCTAAGTTCTTTTTTTACTGCCATCAACCTAAAGATGCAAAGAACTTAGATTACAAATCGAATTAGTGAATTGAGATGAAATCATCGTCGATATTTGGGAATCAAATCCAGGCTGATGAATATGATTAGATAATGATGCTGAATGTGAGTGAATATATGTAATATATCCTGACTTCACAGATCTAGACTCACATTAAGATCTGCAAATCGATGCATTCGCGCTCGATCGATTTGGCTCCACTCCCTGTGCAGCTAAGAGCCATAAACTCTTTGCTTGGATTAATAGTTTTTGCTTTTGAATCGATGTTACATTAGATCTGTGCTAGATTTCAATAATTAACTCTTGCGCTAGTTTTTATTGCCGTTGCCGTTGCCGTTGCCGTTGTCATTGCCTTTTCCGTTGCCATTGCTGAAGTTCTCCTTGGGCCACAGACAGTTTGCTGAACTTTGAATTTGGTTTCGAGCGATAACAGCAATGTGACAAATCGATTCGATTTTCATTAGTCAGCGACTCGATGATGAATCGAGTCGCATCGCATCGCATCGCATCGCATCGCATCGAGTGCCGCCCACCTTTCACAGCCCAGCCGACTCGGCCCCTTCGTGCTTGCCCAGGGTATTTTCATTGAGCAACATTCACAGGGCACATTGAATGCCCAGTGGAGTGTGAAACTGAATGCAATTCCAGCTATGCTAGGCCATGTGCCATGGCGAGGGCTGCTCGGAACGGAATGGGAAGCGAACAGAATGGGAATAGGTAGAAAATGGGAAGAGAAGCGATGGCGAATAGAAAGAGATAGATAATAGAAGAGAATGGGAAGAGAAGAGTATGAGAAGAGAGAAGAAAATAATGAGAAGAGAAGGCAAGAAGAGAAGAGATTGGGAAGAGAACAGAAGAGAGCAGGCGAAAGAATGAAAAGAGAAGGTATGATAAAGGGAAGAGAAAAGAATGGTAAGAAAAGAGACGAGAATTGAATTGGAAGAGAACAGAAGAGAATGGAAAAAGATGTGAAGATAATCATAAGAGAAAAGAATGAGAAGAGAAGAAAAGAGAGCAGGAGAAAGAATGGAACAAGAAGAGAAGATAATGGGAAATGGGTGGAGAAGAGACGAGAATTGAATTGGAAGAGAGTAGAATGGAAAGTGATATGAACATAATGGGAAAAGACGATACGAGAATGGGATGACAAGAGAAGAGAGTGTGAAGAGAATGGGAAGAGAGTGGGGAGATAATGGGAAGAGAACGAAAGGGGAATGGGAATGGAATGGGAAGAGAATGAGAAGAGAAAAGAAAAGAAAGTGAATGAGAAGAGAATGAAAAGAGAATGAGAAGAGAAGAGAAATGAATGGAAAGACACGAATGAAAATGGGAAGAGACGAAAAGGAAATGGGCAGGGACGAGAAGCGAATTGGAAAAGAAGGGGAAAAGAAGAAATGAGAAGAGAAGCGTAGAATGATTGAAATAGCAGCTCCGGACAGGACACAAGGTATCTCTTAGTCGAGCACTTCCTGCGAGAGCAAAGCAGACTGAGAAGAGCAAAATTCTGTCTCATATGCTGCACTTGTCGAACAGCCCTCGCATAGTGAATAATTGCCTTCACACTTTGCACGTTTGCCGCGTCAGTTCGTCAATGGGTTTTTTGTATTTGTTTTTGTTTTTTTGTTTTTTTTTTTTATCGCTCTAAAGGCGCAATCTGAAGCTACGTGCGGCTCGAAGCTCGACATTCTCGACTCGAGGCTTTGCAGCGCATAGTTAGCGCGCTAATTGCCGTTGGCAATCGAAACTGTTGGCTGGTTCTGAATCGAATTCTGGAACTGGTAATGGAACTGGCTCTGACTGCGGCTCTGGTTCTGGTCAGACTCGTTTGTTTTTTATTCTCTTTGCACAAGGCGAGGCTTGCCACACGTCGTTTGCGACATCAACTTTCTTTTGGCAGCGATGGCGCCTAATTGTTGGCCCACATCAACAGGCAACACTCAGGGCACACGCGGCGTATGCGCAACAATTGTTGCCGCTGTTGCTGTTGTTGCCGCTGTTGCTGTTGTTGCTGTTGTTGCTGTTGTTGCCTTAAAGCACTTGGCAAATGCGCAGCGCTTAGCAATTCATTAATTATTTCAACTAAGTCAACTTTGTTGTTGCTGCCAATGGCTGAGTTCATTGATTTTATCGACATTTCGCAATCGCAGCCAACATCGGTCATATGGCTATATATAGAAAGCGACGGCGACGGCGACGGCGACGGCGACGCTTGCAACGTGGCCCCACATTGAATCAGCAGCAGAAACCAAACAAACAAACAAACAAACAACAGGGTATCTAACATTCATGCAGCTAGTAGTTGCTGTTGCTGTTGTTGTCGTCAACTTGTGCCGGAAGTTGGCAGAGCCATAGTTTTGGGCATAAGCGCGGTGAGTGACACCGCTTGGCCAGCGAACATGGCACATGCCGGCACGTATGGCCAATAGAAAGTGGTTAGCACACAGCACTCACTCTCCCCTCCCCCCTTCACCATCCACCCTCCACCCTCTACACAGCCCAGCAACTGCACCAACACCTGAGCAACTAGCAGCCACAAATTACTCAAAGCTTAAGTCATCACAATTTGCACCTTAGATTAATTATATATGTATATATTATACAGAAATGCTACTTAGTCCCCCTTGGCCCCATACCCCTTATACCCTCTCTCTATGTCTCTCTCTCTCTCTCTCTCTCTCTGTCTCTCTTTCTATCTGTGTTGAAACAAAAGCTCGCCAATGCGCGCTCTTATGGCGTGCTCAAAAGCTTGCGCTGTTCCGCTCGCTATGCCAAAACCAAATCCAAATCGGCAATTAATCTTAATGCGCACCTGAAGCAACAGCAGAAGAAACAAAATCTACAACAACAACAACAGCAACAACAACAACAGCAGCAAGAGCAGCAGCAAGTGCAGCAGGTGCAGGAGGAGGAGGCTTTATATGCGAATGTTGACGAGCTACTGCCAGCTGAGATCGAAGACGATGCTCTAATGGGTAATGCGCAGGTAAGCGTTGAACACGAACATCTCTCCCAGTCGCCTCCATGCGTGTGCCACCAATCAACCAAAGCAACCAAACAACCCCATTGCCATCAAATCCACCAACAAATCGAACTCAACTCGAATTCAGCTCGAACTCAACTCGAATTCAACTCGAACTCAACTCGAATTCAACTCGAACTCAACTCGAACTTCAACTCAATTTCAACTCGGCTTCATTCACCACAAACTCGAACTCGAACTCAACTCCACTTCAATTAATGGCTATTAATTTGATTATGTCTTGGCCAAGCCATCAACTCTTATCATTCTTAATGTTTATAGCCTGCGAACAGGTGTGTGTGTGTCTGTGTGTGTGTGTGTGTGTGTCTGTGTGTGTGTATCTGTCTCTGTGTGTATGTTTTTTTTATGTTATTGTTAAACTCGTTTGCCCGCCCGTCGGCATTTAGCAACTAAGTGCAACTTATTTATAAGCCATTCGAATGCTCCAATGACAGATGGCAAACAGCCTCCGAGCCATTTACCTGTTTGAGCATTCCTCCTACTACAACTACTACTACGCCTGCTCTCTCTCTCTCTCTCTCTCTCTCTCTCTCTCTCATATTTTGCAAGGTCTTTTAATCGCGCACCTGTTAATTGATCATTCACACACACACACACACAGCGCTAAGTTGCTGTTTGCGCAGGTGCACGACTTGTCTTAGCTTTAAGCTAAGCAACAACAATAGCGCGAACAGCTGACGAAAGCTTTTCGCATTGCCGCTACTCGAGCATAGATGGCGCCACTAGTGCGGCCATTTGCTCAACTAACTGAACTAACTTAAGTTAAGTTCGATTTACTTAGTATTTAGTTTAGCTTTTTACATATATGTGTCTAAAAATAGACTACACTTTGTCGAGCGCTTTTTAAAGAGCAATTTTTAAATACTTCTATGCCCGTTCATTAACTGAAAAGAGTATATTGGCTGTGTGTAGTGTTTGCTTTGCTCTTTCGGCACTTTTGATGCTAAAGTCTACAAATTTTGATTAGTGTAGGCAACACTGGCACAAAAGTGAATAGTATTGCAATAAAATATGGCCATAGAGGGCGTGGCAAACAGGCGAAATTGTATCTTTTACGGTAGTTTACTTTTCCTCTATTAATTGGTAACTGAAATTTGGGCAAAGCTGCATGAACAGCTCAGACTCAAAATTTAATTAGAAATATGATTATAATAACAATTGAGTATCATAAATTGATTCAAAATTTTATATATATATATATATACGCCCACTTAGGGCGTGGCAGTTAATAGAAAACTATATCTTGCCTAATTTAAGAGCTACGATTACCAAATTTCCAATTGAATCCGATTTGTTCTGTTCTGTTCGAATGGATTGGGGCGTGGAAAATCGTAAAACATGAATTTAGCTGCTTTTGTATCTTGAACGAGCATTAAGCAGTCGGTTCTTATTTCTTTTATGAAATATAACCAACAAAAAAAAACTAGAATAGACTCTCCATCCCAACCACATACATACATCTCTTGTACATAGTTAAGGCTATAAGTACATATTCACAATAATCTTAAAGGATCCATAAGCCCATATAGCTGTACACATAATACCATAATATATAGACCCACATAGATATCATAATATATAGACTGTTAACTTGGTATAAAGTATTAGCTCTTTAAGGCAACTGGAATTGGTATGGGTATAAATATTTGATCAAAGCCTAATTAAATGCCTCACATCATGTCCACCTACACATCAATCAAAGCTAAACATGTGCCAACTACATACATACATACACAGAGACATACCTACATATCGACTCATATAACATTGCTATTTTCTCTATGTATATTTACAGGTAAGCTCCAGCGATTCCAAACAAATTTCAGCACAGACCAAACAATGCCAGCCAAAGTAAGTTGCAAAGCTTAATTAAGTATTTTTTGTTTTTATTTCCGATAAACAACAGATTGTCACATAAATGTCAAAAAATACAAAAGTCACAATGAATTGTTGCTGCAAAAAAAAAAAATGTAATAAAAAAAATACGCAAAAAAAAATCAAAACAAAAATACAAAACAAACCCGATTAACGGCTTTTTGGCCATTATTGTCACATCTGTTGAAGATGTTTTTTTTTTGTTGTGCAAGAACCCTGCGAATCTCGGTCAAGCAACAAGTGCAGCCGCCGCAGCAGCAGCAGCAGCCGCTGCCAGCATCGCCGTCAACGCCAGCGCCATGTGAACTGCGCCGTTAGTGCTAATCACGCGCTGAATGCTAATACACACACTCATACACACATACACACATGCATGCATGCATGCATGCATGCATGATCATCTCTCCATGCATACATATGCATCAAGCTGCGATGGTTGCTACTAAGCAGCATAAATTTGCAGCAGTTATGCAACTGCAACTGCAACTGACATTGCCCATAATACCGGTACTTGTCAACGATGCGACGTCGACTGCAGCAGCAATAGCAGCAGCGGCAGCAGCAGCTTAAGCAGCACGTGCATTTAGCTGGTTAAATTATTATAACAGCCAGCGCACAGTGGTCATCGGCTCAATGAAAAGTGTGCAATATATGCAAAATGTAAAAAAAAACAACCTACGTTCAACATGTGTTCTTCTGAAATATTCTAGGCTTTAGTATTAATGTAAACAATTATAGTATATAATTAAGTGAAACACATTTTGTCATTAAAGATTAATTGCCCAGCTTTAATATGGCAATACATTAAGGCAACTGAATAAAGCTGTTAACAAAAATACAATAATAATAAAGAATTTAATATTATAATGAAATTTGAATGGTTTTCGCCTCTCGCCCCACGGTGTTCAATGGCAAACGGTATATGTGCTGCCCAATCAGCGAATACCGCTTTGCATGCTGCGACGACAGATGCTTATACCGTAATAGTGCAGTCGCGTCCAAATATTTGGCCTACGCGTTGACAACAACAACAGCAGCAGCAGCAGCAGCAGCAGCAGCAGCAGCAGCAGCAGCAGCAGCAGCAGCAGCCAGCAACAGCGCAGCAGGTGCAGCGGCTCTCCTGCGTCGCGTCGCAGCAGCGGTCAACAGCAAACCACGTCGCTGCAGCAGCAGCCCGGCATGATGCGCTTGCGCTCTGCACTCCGCACTCTCTTAAGCGCTCAGCGCAATTTCTTGCTCTCCAGCACTCAGTTTCGTTTGCGCTACCCGTACTAGCTAATACGTCACGGGATGTGCCCGGCTAAGTTCGAATGCCAATATCATAATGTTTGTGTCAGGTACAAACAGTACCTGCTGTCAAACCTTAGCCGATTAGAAATTTCAATTGTAAACCCAAATAAGGAATCAGGTTGCAATAATTTAACTCTTGTGTTATAGCTGAGTTGTGTTTGTATGTATGTATGTAGGTATATGCTGCCCTGGCACGGGTATATCTATAGTGACATAGCTGCTCTTAAAACATTCTCATTGGTTCTGTTTTGACGTCGACGCGTCGCAGCGACTGCGGCGGCTGCTGTTGCTGGTGCTGGTGCTGCTGGTGCTGCTGCTGAGGTTGCCGTTGGCTGCGCTTAGTCTGCCGTTGTGCGTCGTTGACGTCGCCTCGACGTAGTTTAGCTGTATCTGTGAACCGTTCTAAATTTAGTTGGGATACGCAGTGGCCGCGCGGGGCGCAGTAAATGCCGACGCCGTCGTCGACGTCGACGTCAATTCTCTGTGTTCACTTCATTAAAATATCGTTTATTTTCGGTAATTTTGGCTTTTACATAACGCAGACGCGTAAATTAATGCTCAAATTGGTCTAGTTTTTTATTTTTGTTTTTGTTTTTGTTTTTGTTTTTGTTTGATTCTTGTGCTTGTGTCAAATGTGTGAAGAAACAACAACAGCAACAAAAACAACAACAACAACAAAAACGCAATGTGATCTAAATTTTAATTTATATTATTCATTTTCGCCTTGATTAATGTCAGACCGCGAAATCAATGGATTATTTGCCATACAGAAAACATATTGCAAAAAAAAAAAAAAAAAAAAAAAAAAAAAAAAACAACTTTGTAGAGCCCATAACATTTGGCCATTATCTATTGTGACTGCACAAGAGCATTTGTATCTACAAATCGAAACATGTTCTCAGCTCTATCTTTAGGTACTGCCCATAAATGCCGCACTTTTATCGCCGACCTTCAGAACGCACAGAACTTGAGCTTGAGAGCGAAGAAACAACAACATTGAAAAGCATTGAACATATTTTGATGATGGTCGGACGTGTGACAAATTACAAGAGAGTGCATAGATACATACATGCATACATACATACATACATGCATACATACATACATACATACATACATATGTATCTTGCCGTCAGATACGTGGCTTTGACGCACTGCACTTTCTGTGTATTGGCGAGATCTTTCAGCCAAATGCATTTTATGATCAACAATTTCTTTTTTCCAAACGAAACGAAAATCTAAACATTTTGGCCGCAGTTGTTGTTGGCCTGTTGAAATTGTGCCAATTATTTTTGTTTCATTTTCGGCCAAAATAGAACACAATAAAACGGCAACAGTTTCATGGCATTTGCTGTGCTCTGCTCTCGCATAGTTTTTATTTTTATAGATGTAGAAATACATATATACATATATATATATATATATATGTGTGTGTGTGTGTGTATATGTATGTATATAGGCCCTCTTGCCGTCTCCCTTGTCGACCCTATTTAGCATAAGCAGCGAGGCCCTACCATGCTCTAGTCATCAATTGATGTAGCGCCGTAACCGTTAGTTAATGCTTTGTGACCGGACCAAGCATTGTTAATTAGTCGCCTCTTTATCTATTTGACCGAACGAAAGAACAAGAGCCAACATCGCATGACAGCGACACAAATCCAACATGCATAGTTCAGCAGCGAACAAAAGACAAACAACAACAACAACAACAACAGCGACAACAGCGACAACAGCAGCAACATGAATAGAAAAACTCGCAACATTCCAATGGGTCGAGCAAAGCATAAGCCGAACATCCAATTGGAATCAAAATACAACTGCAGCCAGTGCTGCCCATTTTCTAAAAAGAGAGAAAAAAAACTACAACAGCTAAATCAATTGTCAGCGAGTGAGAGCGGGAGAGGGAGAGATAAGGAGAGAGTGTGGGATGGGATGGGGTGGGTCGGGCTGGGTTTGAGTGCAATTGGCTGCACTCTTTGCGCTTTATTATCAAATAGCTTTTGTCTGTCGCCCAGCGCTGACATTTGCCGCTTGCTATGCGGCAATGTCAACGACACTTTGGCCTGTTGTAAATTGTTTAAACTTTGATTGAACCCGGTCGAAGCAGCTGTCGCCGAGGTTAATTATGTTAAATGCTGAGCATTTCATGTGTGCCACAAGCTGCTAACTAACTTCGCGTGGCTCAGCTCGAAGCAAAACATGTGATACGAGCTCCGAATCTGTAACCGACGTATGCTTAGTCACCTCCAGAGATCTCTAGATCTGGATCTCTACAGATAAAGATCGCAATCTTGAGCGTAATCAGTAATCAGTTGGCTTATATAAGCGGCCAGCGCGACTGCCAAATAGCTGTATCTCACTCTCTCTCTCTCTCTCTCTCTCTCTCTCTGTCTCTCTCTGTCTATCTATCTTAACTGCTAGACAAACACGTCCTACAGTACTCGACGGCTATCGCGAATGTTTCGCTAGCTCGTTTTGCATATTCTTGAAAATTCTATCTAAAATAGCTAAATGAATTGCTGACTAGGTGTTATGACATGGCCCACACATACACACACACACACACACACACACACACACACACACACACACACACACACACCGAGATACACCTATTATCACATTGCGCAAATAATACGAATTTCGAGAGACAACAGCGACAATTAAATATACCTCATTAGGTGAACACATCTCGCATTGCGATCGTTCCGTCCGACCTTTCGCGTTTGTCGCAACATTTTTGCGCGATAAGTTGCAAAAATATTTGCTTAAGTGAAACAGAAAGTGCCGCAGACCGCAGGCACTTCCAGACACTGCCCGACTCTCTCTCTCTCTCTCTCTCTCTCTCTCTCTCGCTCTCTCTATATATATATACAGATGTAGTTGCTATGCTCTGTAATATTTGACCATATTTATATGCATATATATAGATATATGTTTATGCATTTCGGCCTTTTCATCTTCATTCATGGCTCGAAACGTGCGAATCTTGTTTCAGCAGTTCGAACTCACATAAAGTTCAATTTCTCTTCTTTTCACAGTTACTTGTGGAACTAAAGCCTATCTATATAAAGCCTTAGTATATCACTCTTTGACTAAAATATCTCCAGTCAAAGACTTTTCGCACTCAACTTAAAAGAAAAACTTAAATTTCTCTTCTATATTTCGCATTCCACTTAGTTTCCACATTCACTTGGGAAATCTAAGAAATATTTTTATAGAGTTTTAGTATAATCTAATATAATCGCTGACTAAAATACACCTTTAGTCAAAGATCTTTCGCAGCTAATTTCTCTGTTCGCATTCCACGCATTTTCCACATTTACTTGTGGAATTGATTATATCTCCAGCTCGAACCTTGACTAGACTATCATCACTATGCCATATTCTTGCAGTTCTCTAATCAAATCTGATCTGGTATCATGCATTCCATCTATGGCTAGTCTCAAGATCAACAAATGCTTAACAGAAAGTAAAGATTGCAGACAGCTGGAGTTGTTGGCTTGAACTTTACAGGATCGGAACAAATAGTTAAATATGCATATATATATACATATATATATATATATATACATATATATATCTTTAGCTTTTCTCTCTATATACATATCTCTAGCAACAATTTGTTTATTGTACTTTGATCTAAAAGTGATAAATAGAGCGCATAAGCCACTACCGAAACTCGTAGAAACTAGAAAACAAAACTAGAAAAATGTGAAAATTCTTGCGAGCTCTAAAGTTTCGGTTAAGTAATATAAGCATAGTTATATATATACTTAGAACGTGCTTTAATACTACTTGAAAAACAGATAAATTACCAAATTTGAAAAATTGTTTGGATACATATAGAGTATTTTAGATAGAGCTTCAGCTAAATTTCTCTGAATTTCTGAAACGAAAAAAAAAAAAAACATTTAGTTGATACTATTTATGACAGATTAGCATGGACCTAACTCTGGCACGTTAAACTTTTCATGCAAATCTATTTGTTAGGCGAACATTTGAACGTTGTCAGAGGTGGAGTGTGCCACATATATTACCAGTGTAAGTGGGGCGTGTTGTGGCACAGTTTCCTAATGATCTCAACGATCTAATTTTGGAAATGGGCTTCTGGAAACTGTGCGTCCAACAAAGGAAAGCACGCCGCGTGCCACGGCACACACTTGATCCTAACTCAATACATTGAAACACATAGAATATATGTGTATATGTATGTGTACATATATTCATGTCACAGTAGTCCGTGCTCTGCTGTCAATCAGTTTTAGTTCTCTGTACATTTAGTTCATGTTTCCATGTGCGCAATTCGTTTGAAAAGTAAATAAAATAAAAATTTTCTTAAGTATAAAAATTCCGGCAAAATTTTCGAAGTTCGACGAGCGTTAGCTAAGTGGCGGGCACTCCAAATGCACTAAATGGTAAATCCAAACTCATTCAGCTAAACTTAACTAGAGTAAGCTAAGCTACGAGAAACTACACAGCCAGAGCTTAACAGCGCGCTGTTAACTAACAGAGCGCGCAGTTGACTGTAGCCGGGCGGCGGTTAACATTGCATTGCATTGCATTGCATTGCATTGTTGTTGCTGTGCGTGAGAGGTACGTTAGCTTCAGGCTGTGACCTTGGCCACGCCCACATATTGCGGCCATGGCTATTATACGCCCTATTTATTAAGCATAAATTGCTTGAGTTGTGGGTGGGGGGCAATTGGGCTAAAAAGGATGCCGCTGCATAGGATTTTCAATTGGCAGGTGTTGTTGTTGTTGCTGCTGTTGTTGTTGTTGTTGCTGTTGTTGTTGTTGCTGCAGCTCCGCTGGTTGCAATTGCAATCGCGCCTATTTATAGCTGCGCGCAGCGGGCCTGCGGCTAGCCACTGCAACTCCACCGATTGTTTTCAGATGATTTTTCTCATATATATATATATTTTTTTTTTTGCTTTCTGTTATCCGTCTGGCAATAATTTATGTTATTTGACTTTAAGGCCCTGGCCCTGGCCCTAGTCCGGCCCGAGCCGGAGCTGGAGCTGGCATAATTGCGGGGTTTCGCTTGCAGCGGCCACTCGATGCGCCCTTTGCAATTAGCCTCGGCCGTGTTGCAACTTCAGCAGGTTCATGTGGCTGCCTCAAGTGGCCCTTCGTCTGCTTGGCTATGGCTAACGCAAAGACGAAGGCGAAGGCGAATGCTTTGAATCCAGCAGAGGCTAAGGCCGACATTTGCTCAGTTATGGCCGTGTTCATTAGCTCAATTGTTTTCTACACTTGTCACACTCCAGTTCAAGTTGCACTCCATTAGCCAGATACGTGCCACATCAGCGCTTTCCACTCACAACATTTCTCTCTGTAAAACCTTTTTTGAGTGGAGAAAGGCAACATCCCTGGCTAACATTAAGACAAGACAAGAATTAGACTTGACTTTGTTTATGTTTTTTTTTTTTTTTTTTTTTGTCTATCTATATAAACCAGTGAGCCTAAGCGACTGCACAATACTCGTTCATTGGTCCAATCAAACTATGGCTGTTTAAGTAAAAGATATGGAGACGTATGTATATAGGTAGTACGGCACATTACGGCAAATTCTAGCTCACTCCCGTATATAGCGACATGTGTTTTTAAGAAAAACAGTTTTTTCTATATATATTTTATATATATCTGAATATATACATACATATTTATATATATATATCTCTCCAAATTGCATTAATCTGTTTTGCTCTGTTCTTAACATTTGATTGATACCCTTCCACTTCCATTAAAAAGGCTTTTCTTCAAGTTATCATAGTTAAGCTATGCACGTAGTACATATGTAGTTACACCTGTGGTCATTGAAATAGTAGTGCGACTGGAAACTGTTGAAAAAAATGTTGTGATAATCAAAATATTGTGAAAAAAAAAACAATTTGAAACGCATTTGAAAAATTAACATTTATATTTATATAAATATATTCCAATTGGGTTTTGCTGTACAGTCGCACTACTATTTTTATGAACACAGCTGTGCATTCATCTAGATCAAACTCTGTTGATCCAACTAGATACAAATTTATTATGCCATAACTCGAGATTTTCCATGGCTATATATACACATGTATACTCTATAAACAACAACAACAACTTCAAACTGCTCCAAAATGAGCTTTAATTATATGAAATATTTCCAATTGATTAGCCAAAAGCGATTTGCGCCCTCCTTGATATTACAAATAAAATTAATTTCAGTTTTCTAATAGAAGCTTCAATCCCAGGGCATTCACTAGCTGCGCTTACATTTCTAAACATCGGTTCACGTGTTCTCTTTGCAAATTGCAAATGCAATTAGCTACTATAACAACAATGCAAGTCAACAATGCAAGTCAACAGCAGCAACAACAGCAACAACAGCAGCAGCAACAACAACAGCAACACTAATAAGAACAACAGTAATAACAACATTAGCAAAATGTAATTAAATTGTTTAACTTACTACGGTTTCGCTTGTTGGCATCATACACCGAATGAGAAACGCAAAAGCGTAAACTGTTGCAAGCAGAGCGCAATTAATAACCAGATAAACCCGAACTCGAACTCGAACGCGAACCCGAACCCGAACGCGAACCCTAACCCGAACCTTGGCACCTTAAGTCGATATTCACTTGCAGCGATTGACATACACACATACACAGATCATTGCACACATGTACTCATGAGATGTATGTAGGTACATACATATGTATTGAAATTTCATAATAGCAAACAGTGCGAAAGCTCCATTCCACAGCAGCTGCTTTTAAAGTTCGCTTTGCCTCGCCTCGCCTCGCCTCGCTCTTCCACGCATTCCACCCACTTTCCATTGTAAGCTTGACGCATCTACATATGCATATGCATATGTACACACATACATACATATGTTTACTGTAAATAAAGTCGTATATGCATACATACATACATGTATGCCTATTCGTGCACGTACAGCTATACACTGTGAAGAATTCCGTTTAGCAGCTATAGATGTAGTCAAATAACAGTAAATGCAAGCCTTAAAACATTTTTGTTTATTATCAGTCTTCAGTTCACTTCTGTATACAAATATATACATATACATATGCATATGTATGTAAATAATATAGTTCAATTCAGTTTGCCAGCACAAACTTTTTCTCAGTGTATCGTTTAGCGAATGATAGAACTACTCGCAGCAATCTGCTTGATGGCGTGCTCGGTCTTAGCATTGATCACGAAAGGCACGTAGCTTATGTAGATAGTATGTAAATCCAATATATTTAAGTAACAGTACAATTTTTATTACATACAGTAACAAAAACTATGCATTTCGATACAAATTTATATATGTATGTGCATATGTATATATGTATGTATATGAAATAACAACAAAAAAGCTCAAATGCAGAGCATGCGATAGTCGTGTAAGGTCTGCGCTGCACCCTCGCTTAACTGTAAGCTAAATGGTTCATAAATAAATTATATTCTATAATTACCAACACAATTGCAAACAAAATCAATGACACGAAAATGGCACAAAGAACAAGAAAATTTCGGTTGTCAATAGTGTTCAACTAAGATATACCCTATATAAGAAATATAAGCATATGCATATGTATAGGATATATGCACATTGTGTACATTAATATATCGAATATGAGCATTTTCTTTTATTATTTATTTATATGATTTTGTTTGTATTCATATGTTGTGCGAATAGGATATAAAAACCTTAATTCAGTAGCATTCCAAATATTATGTTCCAATACATATGTACATATATACATACATTTGTGTATGTATGTATGGTATAGCTGTGCATGCGTGTTGTGTCGTGTATATGTTTATGTCGATGCTCACGAAGCAAAATAGAGAAAAGCAGACGAACGCGTCGCTGAGGGCAGCGCAGTTGCTGTCAATTCCCGATGCCAACGCGGCGATTCTTGACATAACAAACGCACATCACTGTTTAGCTGCGGTCTACCTCTGTCTCTGCTTCTGCTTCTGTTTCTGCCTCTGTCTCTTCTTTATGCTTCCGCACCAATTCCTAATGCACTCTTTGACTGTCCGCTGTCTCTGCCTTCATCGCCGTGGATCAATAGACAAACAGTTTTGTAATCTTTACCTGAACCGAAAGTGGAGCAGAAGAGCATTGATAGAGGGGGTCCGGATCGGAGGGTCGCCATGTCCAAACTGTTTGTGTGTGTATACATGAATACATACATATGCATGTGTATATGTAAGCCTTACAGACATCTACATACATAGATAGGCTGGGGTCAAATAATGCAACACTTGCTTGTTAGAAAGAGAGCGAAAGTGCGTGTGTCTCTTTTATTGTTCTTTTTGGCTGCAGCTGATTCTTATGTGCCGTTTGCTCTTTTCCCCTTTACCCATTCTTCAGTAGTGTGTGTGTATGAGAAAGTTGAGTGTATGTATATTTAGGTGAGCGTCGGCCTAGCGTTGTCTGCGCATTATGTTTTATGAGCATAGGGTATTATGAGAGCATATAAGTTGAATGCGTTTAATGAAATATAACAGTTTAGTTCGAATATGTTACACATATTTCTGCTTTATGAGTTACACACACATGAATATATGGATATGTGTGTATTCATCTATTACATATATATTTATAGATGTACTCAAGCTGTGCCACGCACTTAAAGGGTGTAGCCGAGTCGTGCTACTTGCTTTAAGTCAACCTAAGTTGCCTGCAATAACAACAGCATGAAAAAAACCTTCATCATTCGTGTTTATTCTGTTGCTTTGGCTTCCTTCTGCCGCGACGTTTCTCCACTTTGCCTTGTTCTTCGTCGCTTGCTTATGCACTTGCCGCCTGTTCCAGTTGCGTTATCCACTCAGTTAGTTTTTTTTTTTTTTTTTCGACAATTAGCAGTGCGCACGCAATGTGAACGTACATATGCAGGCCTCGCGCTGTACCGTCAAATCGAATTCGAGTTCGAATCAAACGTCTAATCAAATATTATTGAAATAATTCGTGTAGAGCAATGAATCATTTGCGTGTTCATAAGTTTAAATTGGGTGGCAAGGACAATACGGCTATGGCTGAAATTCCTTCAAATAACGCCACCACGGACAACAATAACAGCATTAACAACAACAACAACAACAATAATAATAATAATAATGGAAGCAATGCCAAGGGATTTCTCACACGCATCAAACGTTATTCTGTGCTTGGCAATAAACTGGGCCGTCGCCATTTGGGCAGCATGACTTTGCCCGGTGGCGGCGCCGGTGGCAAGGATCGTTCCGGCTCGCCGAGCAAACTGGCCACAGGCAGCTACAACATGACCGGCAGCAACTCCGAAGATCATCGCCTGGAGATTGGAGCGCCCATTCTGATATCGACCACGACACTGGACACCGATCGCTTTGGCGTGACTGAGGCGCGCCTGAGGCAGATCGGAGGCGGCATTGCCAAGACATCGTCGATAGTGCGCACCCTAACGCCGCGCAGCTCCGACGAGGAGGAGTTTGTGGACGCGTGTGGCACGCCGCAGATCGAGCCTCAGTCGGGCGGCGATGGCGTCGAGATCGAACAGTTTGAAACGCCGACGCATCAGCCCGAACACACGCTGTCACCGCCGCCAACACCTCCGCCGCCGCCGCCACCGACAACAGCAGCAGCAGCAGCAGCAGCTGTCGAGTCTGTAGAGCCGCCCATCCGACGGCCACGCATCGCCCGCCAGCAACAGTCGCAATCAGTACAGAATCTGCATCGCTCCGAGCTGAAAGTCTATTTACACAAGTCGCCATCGATGACGCTGGACATGAATACGACAGCGCCGCCGCAGCTCGGCCTGAATCTGCCGGAGCTGCCCGAGCTGTACGGCACCAGCGGCGAGCTGAGCCTGGCGGCCAGCGACAACAAGGACAAGAACCATCACAGCACGCCACAGCGTGACCCAGAGCAAAGCACTCGCGCCACCGACTCCAATAGCTACATGTGCGGCTTCAATAGCAACGACTCCTTTCAACGCATCGCGTCGAAGCAGAGCCTGGCCAGCTGTCGCAGCAGTCGGAGTCGGAGTCGGAGTCGAAGTCGAAGTCGGAGTCGTAGTCGCAGCCGAACCCGTACCCGAAGCAGAAGCAGAAGCAGAAGCCTGCTGAGCAACAGTCAGATCAGCATCAGCGATGAGTTCGACTTCGATCTCAAGTCCGTTAGCTATACGAGCCTGAATGCGCAAAATCTGTTCGTGTCCATTGACGAGCTGCAGGAGATAAGCAGGCAGATCAACGAGACGGAGGACTTCAGTCGTGAAATCGATCTGGAGTACTGCACCCATCGCGATCAGCTGCGTCCCAATGAGCGCCGCATCACGCTGCTCAAGAACAAGAATCAGCGTCTGATCAGCTTCAATCACAACAAGGAGAAGTTGCGCAAGGGCTGGCACGGCATGAAGCACTGGCTGGGCGAGGAGAGCAGCAAGCTGAAGGAGGCGGTGCGCCAGCAAACGCCACTGAAGCGTGTGGCCCAATCCAAAGTGAATTTAAATCAGTCCGCAGCCAGCGGCATCAGCCATCGGCAGTCGATGTCGCCGGAGCGCAGTCGCGACATGACCGCAAGCTGCGAGGATGTCACCGAGCGCACCGACTATGAGCCGTCAGTGTCCCACAATCCCAGCGAGGAGGATCTGTCGCCGAATGCCAAACGCTTCAAAGACGAGGTACAGGCCTAGAGCATTGTTTGGTCCACACTTACGGCTGACTGAGACATTTTGTTAAATATTTGCAATTTCTCTATAGTTTCACACAACTAAAGTTCTCTCTCTCTCTCTCTCTCTCTCTCTCTCTCTCTGTGTCTCTCTGTGTCTCTCTCGGTTTTTTCTCTAATAGGGACAAAACGGCTTCGAGGAGCTTCGACGCTATGTCAAACAGGGCGGCGACTTCAGCAAAGAACTTATTTTCGTCCTGCAGGAGCGGTAAGTGCAATGTCCCTCTCTCTCTCTCTCTCTCTCTCTCTGTCTCTGTCTCTCTCTCTCTCTTCTAATTATGCCAGATAATAATAAAATACATGTTTATCTGACTTCTCCCATCTACAGCGCTGACTCGGAGCTGATCTATTCAAAGTCGCTCTCGAAGTTGGCCAATAAACTGAACAAAGCCGGCCGAGAGATACCCGGCAGCGTTGCGGATGCCTGGCGTGGTGTTGCTACAGAAATGGAAAGTCGCAGCGACATCCATCGCCAGCTGGCAGCCTCGCTGACCGACGAGCTGGTCAAGCCGCTGAAGACCGTCGTCGATAATCATCACAAGACACGCAAAGCGGTAAGTTCAGTCGCACGCATGCTAGCCAAGGCGCAAGGCTAATTCTAATCGAACTCCATTTGATCTGACCAGGTCGAAAGCAATGTGGACAAAGCGGCGCGCGTGCTCAGCGAATGGCGTGTGAGCGAGGCGAAGGCCAAGAAGGCCTCGCACACGGCCGCCCGGGAGAACGAGAAACTGCAGGATGCGATGCTGGACGTGCGCATACAGAAATCACCGTCGATCGCCTTGCTGCATCAGGGACCCAACAAGCTGGCCGCCGAAAAGGAGCTCAAGTCGGCCGAGAAGGACTGCGCCAAATTGGACAGCAAGCGCAAGAAGGCCGAGGAGGCGGTCAAGCGGGCTGATGTCGAGTACTATACGCTCTGTGTGCGTGCGGAACGGGCGCGCGTCGACTGGGAGATGGCCGTGCTGCGCGGCTCATCGCAGCTACAAAGCAGCGAACAGCATCGCGTGGGCAACATGCACAACTTTGTGCAGCAGTATGCCCGTCTCATCACCGACATGAATCCCATTTTGGGCAGCATGACGAACGGCCTGCAGCAGCAGCTGGACGCCTGCAATGTGGCCAAGGATATGCAGGTGGTGCGTAACATACGACGCAACTCTGAGGGACCCAGCGAGCAGCTGTTGCCCGACTTCTACTGCGAGCACACAACGCTGGCCATGAACCGCGAGCGGCGCAAGCATTCGCTGATCAAACTGCTGCAGCTGGTCAAGACCGATTTGGAGCGAGAGCGCCGCTCGCGCGACGGACTGCGTGGCCTCTCGCAGTCGCTCAACAATCAGGAGCATCAGAACATTACCGATAAGCTCTATCACGTATGTCTTGCCCCTCATCCCATTCCATTTGTGTCTAATTAAAGTTTTGATCCGCGCAGATTCGCTCGATGCTGACCTATTTGGAAGGTGCACGCCTGAAGCTGCATACGGCGCTGCTCGAGCTGGACCACAAGCCGCGCACCACGCATCCGCTGGCTCAGCACATACAGGTGAGCTAAGCGCACAATCTATGCAAAGCAATTGACTAATCTATTTATCATCGTCGTCGTCGTCATCATCGTCATCATGCAGATAACGCGCGATCGCACTGGCCTGCAGCAGAGCATTCTGAAGGTGCCCAACTGGATGAAGAACAATGACAAGACACAGCAGACGAGCACATTGTTGTCGCAGGACACTGGCGATGGCGTCGTCACCGATCAGGATGACTATGCACAGCTGCAAGAGCAGACCAACAGCTCCTGTGCGAACATCAGTGTGGTCGCCGCGCCCACATCGGCGCTGCTGAAGCACTTCAATCGCAGCAAGAGCAACATTGAAACCTTTACCAGCCAACCAAAGATAATCTCGACAACCAATGCATCGCTGGCGGCGACAACGGTGACTGTGACTGGGATTGGGCATGGGCATGGGCATGGCAAGTCCAAGACGCTGACCGGTGGCCAAACGAACGGTGATCGCGGCCAGGCAGACGGCGGCTCCAATCAGCAGGACTCGGACTTTGATGAGTTTAGTTCGCAGGACGAGGACGAGGCTGAGCCGCAATCGGCACAGCACAATTACTATCAAAATGCGCAGGAGGTGCAAAGCTCATCGATGAGCTCACAAGGCGCCAATAGCAATTTGACCAGCGTCAGCTCCAAGGATGGCGGCCACTGCCAGGTGCTCGGCCGTTGCAAGGCGCTCTACAGCTATGCACCGAAACTGTACGACGAACTGGAACTGACGCCCGGCGATATCATCGAGGTTCATGCCAAACAGGATGACGGCTGGTGGCTGGGCGCGTTGCGCAATCAAATTGGCATCTTTCCGGCCACCTATGTGGAGGACTGTGCCTAGCTACCGGATCTATATAAGTCACATAGTTGCGTAAGAGTGTGTGACTGGAGACTTAAGTCTGTATGCGTGTGTATGCTTGTGAGTGTATGTGTGTGCGTGATACTGGAAGAGTGTCAAATTGTATTTGATTTCGTTTACCTTCCCCTTTTAATATACATATAACATATATCTATATCTATATCTATATCTATATATATATACATATACATATACATATATTCTTACAACGAGCTTTAAAGGTCTCTGCATTAAAATGTCTAAATTTTAACAAGTGGAACATATTTTGTATTGAAATCATTTTTTTTTATTATTATTATTATTATTATTGTTTTGTAGTTCCCATTTAAGCCATTTCCCTTGCACACCTATTTGTGACTCTGTGTAACTGTCAATATGATTAAATATGTTTTTTTTTTTCTGTTGTTCATATGCAAAGTGAAACTACATATATAAAATACACAAATTAATATATATATATATTAAATATAAACATGCAAATACTGATTTTTCTCGATTTCATTATACTACTATTTTAATGAACACAGCTGTTCACGAAAATAGTAGTGCGACTCAGTGTTGGCCATCAAAATATGGTGATAATTACAATATTTGTTGTAAACAATTCGAAACGAATATTAATATATTTTGTATTGTTTTAGATGTTTAGAAACAGTTCAGGAGTTGAGCTTGAGAAACTAACAAATTTCCGTAAGTCATAAAAATAGTAGTATAGATAAAGCCTATTTGCGTAACCAAAGGCCCGATACTAGTGCAGTCTTGAAACTTTGCTAACATATATATTATATATCTCTATATATTTAATGTTTCATAAGTCCAACAGCATAGTATTCATTTTCTCATATAAAGCCGCATGCATGCCACATTCATTTGCTTGATATGAATTGAATCTGTTGAATGAAATGTTTTAGCTTCTGAAATTGATCCATATAAATACTTTACTAGACTCTTGCTGAGTTTACTTTGGGAATGAAATTACTTAACAAAAATCAAGAAAAATTGTATTTATATATGTATATGAAATATCAAATGTCGCTGCACAGTTAGAGCTGCCTTCCAGCTTTCAGCTAATCCAAATTTTTGCCCAAATAAAACACGTTCAGTTATATAGATGTGTAAATATATATAGTATATTTATAGCATAATATTGTATATTTCTTAAAAATATATCAAAAAGTAATTGTAATTAAATATTAAAAAATATCGCTGCCTTAGCACTTTAGGGACACTTAACACATTCATGCTAGTTAGATTGTTTCAAAACTTTCAATATTATTAAATTCTTGATGTTAGATTTGGCATGGGCCAAAAAGAGTTGTTATACGGAAGCCAGTCTAGGCCTAGCATAAATGTAGTCATTTTTCATTAGAGTAGACAGGCAAGATACATGTATATATATAGATATATATATATATATATATAATTATAGATAGTAGAAGTCGTAGTTAAACGATTTTGTTGACTCAAGCCAGCTGGAAACAGAGACAACTTTGTGTTTCGCTAAAGCGTTTCGAGTCACGTTTTAAGTGATAATCGTTCGGAAGCATCTGTTTAGGTATTGTTGTCGTAACAAACTAATTGACACTAAAAATGACAAAACAAATTAACTTATTTTATCAGCAGTGTGTAGCAGCACCAAGCAACAGCAACAGCAACAGCAACAGCAACAACAACCACAACCGCAACAACAACAACAATAATAGTTGTAAATGTCGTCAGTCCTGGTTGCTCACCTGAGCTGCAGGTGTTGCGGCCGCTGTTGCCACTGCGGGCGGCGGCGTTGATGCTGCCGCATTGTCCAGGCAGCGCAGCTTCTGGTACATGTGAATGTAGTGGGCCTGCAGCTGCTTCTGATAGCCCAGGACTTTGTCCTTTTCGGCGCACCACTGACGCTTCTCCAGCTCCAGATTGATGCGGAAATCGTCGAGCTTTTGCCGCAGCTTGGCTATGTCCTCGGCATAGGTGGTCGACTCTTCGATCAGTGTGTCCAGCGCCTGCTGCGCCGGCTGGCCCTGATCCAGCTGCAGTCGCTCCATGATGGCGTCCAATGGCATTGGCCCGGCCGCCTGCCTCGTATACTTGTGCGTCTTCTGGCAGATCTCGTTCAGATTGTCCAGCTGCTGTTTGAGGCGCGTGTAGCGGCCGCACGGCTCCTCGCCGTATTCGTGCGCAATGGCCAGATCGGAGAGCTCCTTGCGCAGCTTGGCCAGCTCGTTGGTGAGTGCGCCAATGACCTGATCCTTCAGCGCTATGATCTTGTTTAGCTGCTGCAGCTGTTGCTCCTGCTCTGGATCCTTTTGCTGTTGTGCTTCCTTCGCCTGTTGCTTTGGTTGACTTTGGCATGTGGTTGTCTGACAGTTGTTGTTGTTGTTGTTGTTGTTGGTGTTGCTGTTGTGATTGTTGTTGTGGTTGTTCATATTGCTGTGTCTCAGGCTGACAATTGTATGATCCTTCATATTGATTTCAAGCTGAGAAGAAAAGTGAAAAGCAAAAATATTGTTAACAAAAGTTGTTAAGCATCAACTCAGCTCAAAGCCTTTCGTCTATTGGTAGTTGAAAAAGTAGTTGTTACGGCTCATTGATTCTAGCATTAACATAATTTAATATTAATTATTATAACTCAACGGTGGAAAAACCTGTTTTCTGAGCTAATCGCTGCTTTGACACAG